>SJJU01071062.1:0-227808 GCA_012932125.1 Conopomorpha cramerella | reverse complement strand
ATTACCTAACCTAACCTAAAATATTTTTTACTATCTGTTGACGAAATAGCAACTGTCAAAGGTCCGTATTGAAATACACTTGATGTAAGTAGCAGTGAGTGACTAGGTGCATTGCATTCAGGAATACCTTTCTATTCCGATAAAACCGTTTAGCATAAAAACTTTTTAATAATTTAATTGCACTTTGCAATCGTTATTCCCACCATCCTAACCCTGAACTATTCCTTCCGTGCAACAAACAAAATGCACGTCATTGTCATAATAAAAATTTATTACTCTAAATAGAGTAATTTAATATCACCTACATATTCAAATGTTTTGGAAACCAAAGAGCACCCGATTGATGATAAATTCACATGAATAAAGTAATTAGTTGTTATTTGAATTAACTAATGATTATTTGAGATCCATTGTCACATCTGATGTGTGCGTAGGGAAGTTCCCATCTGTCCTTGGGTACCGGAATTGCAGTAGATAGTGCGCCCACGCACCACGGGTAATGCAGGTCTCGTCAACAGTGTTTACTCGATTGAAACATTGTGTTTTATTAAACGTAAAGCAATTAATAGGGCTACATACAGATTTTTTTATTCTAGAAATGTGAACTACAGTGATTAAATGTCCATTTAGACTCCATTTAGTTGAATATTCAGGACCAGACATTCAAAAGAAATAAAAGTCACCCATGATTTTCTGTATTCAATTCCATGCCATGTATTCCAATTTAATTTGATTGTATTTCAGAGGAAAAAAAATTTAATATACCATCTAAATGGGTCAAAGAAATGATTTTGGTAATGAAGGTTCGTGTTCAATATCGGTATCTACACACACTACTACGATAAGTAAGGATCAAAATTGTTTTCTTAGTTTATTGTTTCATCATAACGAAAGCAAAAATGTTGGCCACCCCAGTCTCGAGCCAGCTCTAAGCGTACATAGCGAACAGTCGCGCCACCGTCAACATGGGACTTGCACCATTTTGGACTTTCATCACGCTCTTCGTTGCAGTTTACTGTAAGTAAAAGCTTTCTATTTTCCGAGAGCAGAGCTAACTTCTACGAAAAGTATCCTGGCTATGGACGCCTATTGGCCGTTATTAAAAAAAATCTTCCGAGACCGCTCGCTTCTATGATCGCAATTGATTAGCGAAGAAGCACTGGGCGTGAACACCCAAGTTAAGTTCAAATCCCGGTGACCACCTCGACAGTAAATTCAATAATAAGTAGTTGAGCTTTAGGAAGCCCAATCAATTGTTTGCTTAGAAAGTGCCTTTGCCTGCTTTTTTGCCACGATGTTGATTGTTTTTTTATAATTGTATAGAAGTGCCCCAGTTTGGAAGCTATATGTGGTAACTGACTTCGAAATCGTACTAAGAGTGTTAGGGTGTTATTCTAAAATTAATACAATTCCAGTGCCACCCTTAACCCAGTGTGAGTCGTCGTGCGCCCGTGTGAAGGACTTCGATTCACAGCTGAAGACGATCTTCTCTATGTATGACCGGGGGGTGCCGCCTCCTCAGGCCGGCCCCCTCCAGGTCGGAGTCGGCTTCACCATCCGCCACATTGAGTTCCAAGACAAAGAGGCTATGCTGCGGATTATCATGGACTTGACCTTGGTAAGCCTATTAAATTCGCTTCTACGCATTATTTCAACTGTTTCAGTACAAGTGTTACCCTTAAATTTTTGACTGATTTAGACTGATCTTAATGTATTTCCTGGTCTGTTTTCTCTTAGTAATTTGAGCCTGGCATTACCAGGATGGTTTTTCTATCATAAAAAATGTCTGTCTGTTTGTCTGTATTTTTGTCCGAGAACCACGTCCAAACGGCCGGACAGATTTGGTTGATATTTGGCACGAATACCTTATACACTGGAATAACATTTAGGCTACTTTCTTATCCCGGAATTTAAAATTTAGCAAAACAATGTTTTCCGGGTCAGCTTTTCTATCATAATTTTGTAGAATGTAAGGTGATAGTTACTTTTTTAATAGATCATCACCACGATGTCAACCACACTTGCGTCCACAGATCGACATAGTTTCGCCAAAGGCGCACCACAACGATCGGTCTTGTGCCTTTCTCCGCCAATTAAAATATGCCTATAAAACACATCTCAAAACCTCCGGACAACAACTTCCAGAATTGGCAAGACCCCCGCCTCTCGTGGAATGTCACAGAGTGGAACTGCAGCAAAACGCACGTCCCTACCGAGATGCTGTGGTCTCCCGACGTGACGCTGATGAACAGCGGTGCCATCAGCAATCCAACCAGCGAGTCGCTGCCTGCCGTCATCACGGACTCGGGCAACGTGACGCACGTTGCCAGAATTGACGCCAACCTGCCGGTCACCGTCGACACCTGGGATTGGCCCCGGGACCTTCAGAAACACACCTTCTACTTCGGATCCAAAACCATGGATGATGACGAGATCATGCTGATTTATGTGAAACGGGTGAGTGATTTTTTTGGTTTGCAAGTTCATTTTCAGGTAGGTGCTTTTCATACAGTTGCGCTGATTTGAATATCAGGATCTACCTAGCACATACGTTCAGTAAAAGGCACCATTGAGACACTTTTAATCTTGACTACACTGGCTCTGTACCTACATATTATGTAGTTTCTAAAACTAATTGGACTAGAACCAAACGAATACTCTTTAATCTGGTCGTCAAACGCATTGACAGTAATTTGATTTACTTAACTACTTACTTACTTAACAATAAGGCCTTACCAATAACAGCAATACGTATAACTGTTTAAAAGATATACCAGACCTATGACAAATACAGAATAACCACTTCCTGCAATGACATTTCTATAGGTGACAGCGCATTTATTGGTAAGGGTGTTAGACTACCTACTTTACAATTTAAAGTAAAGAAATAAGAAGAGAGATCCTCTTCAATAATGTACTAAAAACAGCACACAATAACTTTCAGCCAGACTCGATCGTGACGCTTTCATCAAACTGGGACGTGGTGTCAGAATTCAACATCCTGCTGTCGAAGCTGGCGACGCCGGAAGGGATGCGCGAGATCATGTCGTTCGAGGTGGGGCTGCGTCGCATGGCGCCCGCGCATGCCGCTGCCGCCGCCGCTGTATTCGTCGCCGCTATCCTGGAGATCGTGGCCGCCATGGGTCTGCCGCCGGCGTCACGAGCGCCCCTATGTGCCTGCGCCGCGCTCACATGCACTATATGGTACGTCTTTTGAAATCTAGCCAGTTTTGTAACTACCTACCAAATAATGTTCTTTCCATAATTTTAGGTCACTGGCAACTGTCGTAAGTTGCGCTTGTAAAGCCAAGTCGTAGGTATTTAATCCAATGTCCCTTACTGGATTGAATACCTACGAAATATGTCTACAGTCACTTGACTCTATAATATCAGTACAGTGTAGGCGCGACGTTACTGCGTGGCTGCTCTCATGCCTCGAAACACCTTTGTGCTATGTTGGTTTCTTGAAGATGTTTTTTCACCGACAGCAACACCGACATTTGGTTCTCAAGATTTCAAGTCGACCAGTCCCAACACTATAGGTGTTGTGCGTACAATACGTTTCCCAAAAAAAGTCCCGAGGCTACCATACTGAAAGTATGGAAACGAGGGGACTTCTTTTATGAAACGGAGTCTACAATGAGAGGTTTTCTAATAGCTTCAAATATGTCAAAAGTAGTTCCAAAACATCTCTCAGATGGCGCTAATCAGACATGATCTCAAGGAGAAACTCATTTTAGAATTGTCAACAAAAAATAAAAATATGAAATGACTGCCCTGTCTAGGTAGTCTATTGACATTTCTTAGAACTGTAATAAGCCAGTGCACTGCCGCTATTAACTTTATGAACAGCACGTTAAGCATACAGCATAATTGTAAAACCAACCATACAGGTTGGGCGCCGTGCTCCCGCGCCTGCCGGCGTCATCTGCCCGCGCGCCGCTGTGCGTGTCGCTGTCGGCGGCGCTGTGCGCGGCGGCGGGCGCGGCGTGCGCGGCGGCGGCGGCCGTGTGCCGCGTGGCGCGCCTCGCCCGCCCGCCGCCCTCACACCCGCGCCTGCTACGCCTCGCTGCTACCGTGTGCAGCTTGACGCCCGATAGGGTGAGTACGCTATTACTATTGTGACCTCTCGCGCGTTATTCGCGCTAGTGATAATCCAAGGTTAAAATGGAGTACCTTCTTATAAAGTAATCTCTCCAGAATTATAAACCGTGCGCCTAGAGATTGTGTGGTTACTTAGGCTTGACGTTGTGGTTGTGGCCATATACCTCTTATAAAAGAGAACTTTTCGATGCTACGAAAATAAACACTTTCATAAGCTCACCCAATATGTGTGGTATCGATATCTTATGTTAAAGTTACCTCTGTATAAGCCAACAGCAACTGCTTCTTCTGCTTACCATGAAATACCGGTACAGAAAACCTAACCTCAGATAATAACGGTGGGGCTTTCCCAGGACACGAGCGAACAGTCGGAGCGCGGCGCGTGGGTCGCGTACTCCAAATTCCTGGACTACGTGCTGACGGCGCTGCTGCTCCTCGCTCTAATCATCATTATGTGCGTCTACATGGCCGGGTAGACCTCATGTCTTGTGTACTGTCAATTCGGGCTATTTTGACTCACGGGGTAATTTTGATCTGATGCAGACATGTTTGATCTCTGTCTAATTTAAAGCAGACTTCTGTTTTTTTATTTTGTAAATTCCTTATCCTTATTTACTTTAAAGTATATGATAAAGACTTTTTGGTTTCGAAAACGTTCCAATCAAAGTATCCCCGTGATTCAAGGTAACCCAGTCAGAGTGGTGTGAGAAATTAGGACTTCTGTGACAATAAATATAATGACAATAAAAATGTTAGCATTCAATCTACGCCAATCGAGTCTTGTTTCGATGGATCTCCCATCTCCATAATTAAAAAACCTAAAAAGAGTGAAATGCAGAAGTGACGAGAAAACACATTGAATAAGTATTCAACATCCACTCCTCAAAATATCCTTGTGAAAAATGGATTTCATTCGCGTTGTTTCAGCATTTCATACAAACTATAACACGCCTTATACAGAGTGTAAAACGACCAATGGTTTTAGAAACGTTGTTGGGCTCTACAATAAGAACAACTTTTAGTATGGTGACAATGCGGGGAAATTAAAAAAATTCAATCCTGATACAAAATGTCATCTCCCCAGGCAAAAAATTGTCTATTTTATATGTTTTTTTTTTTTGCGTTTCCCCGCATTGTCGCCATAGTAAAAGTTGTTCATATTGATGAGCCCATCAACGTTTCTTAGACCATTGCTCGGGGTCTTTTTACACGCAGTATAGCGCCGCGTCCCACAGGATCGGGATAAAAAGTAACCTATATCCGTCTCCTGGTCTTAAGCCGTTCTTCATTTATAAATAATGTAACTAACACGATTTTCTTTTATATAGATAGACTAGCTGTGTCCGCGAATAGTGTCTTTGGGTAACGGTTTTATTAATTAAGGCGAATTATTTTACAAATATAATACATACGATGTTTCACATTTTGTAAATACTTCTCCGTTTTTGGAACTAACAACACAAATTGTGTAGGTAGGCCAATATAGATTCACATTCATGTCAAACTTTAAGCATCTAACTTACGCGGTTCTTTATGCGGTTAAGATTTTTTATCCTATTTTCCCGCTAACTCCCGTTCCCATGGGAATTTTGCAATATCGCGTTGCAAGTAAATTTAACGATTATGATTAAGGTACCTGCATACCAAATTTCAATCATCTATCTTACGCGATTTATGCTAACTCCCGTTTCCGTGGGAATTTTTCTATATCCTGTTGTAACTAAGCTTTAAATGTACTAAGGTCCCTGCATTCCAAATTTTAAGTATTTAACTTGAGCAGTTTAGATTTTCCACACAAAAGATTTTTTAGTTTATTCCCGTTCCCGGGGAATTTCAGGAATTCCTTTCTTAGTGCACCCGTACGGTTCCTAAGCTATGACCTTTCCAAATTTCAAGTGCCTACATTTAGCCGTTTGGGCTGTGTGTTGATATATCAGTCAGTCAGTCAGCTTTTCTTTTTATATACTTATTTAGATTTTATCCCCTCGATTGTCTTTCGAAACATAATATTCTTGTCGTCTTATCCATTTTCATTTGTACATCACAACATACATCATCATACCTACAATACACAAATCCTAATTATTACTTATAATTAAGTATATAATTATGACGTAATTCACAAAGGCAATTTTTATTTATTTTAAGTTTTATTTAGTGTCCATTTTCAGGATTATTTGTCCTATTAATTAAACCCTATGTATAAACTACAGAGTAAATCCAGCGGAGTATTTTTGAAGCACGAAATGAAAATAAACAAAATATTAACAAAATTAACAAGTATTAGTAGTATTGCGATGCAGCATCTTGCGTTTCCCCCGTTTAACCTGAAACTAAGTAAAAAAGGTGAATCAGTCTTCATACTTTCCCAAATCAATTTAACATAAAAATCAGGAATTAGTTTTTGAACTTTACTGCCATAGATTGATATTCTGTTCAAAAATACCTAACATATTGGCATTTAATAATGAAATGTTCATATTTCACTGCCGTACGTTACGGTCTTAGATTGTTATAGGTCCCTGGCAAGGATCCGATGCGAGGGACAGATTGCATGTATATCTGGAATGTAATAAGCACAGCTGCACGTGCTGTAAAGTCTTGGTTTTGCTTTGAGCTCCAGTGTCAATTTTTGGTTCCATTCAAAACTCCTCCGCAAAAAACATATTATTTTTACAGTTGATCTGTTGGAAACTAAAATCTTGATTTATCTCATCTAGGACCTAAAAGTTAACTTACTTTATGCGTAAATATTTCCCCAATCAGCACCAGTATCGAAGCCAACATCCCGTAGCATAGCGCCTGCACAGCCGGCAGACAGTCCGTCAGGCCCACAGTCACGAAGCTGGAGGAGCCCTGCTCGCAGCGAGGCTTCTTGGCGAACCAGCGGCGAGCCGAACGATCCATAATGCCTACCTCGCGCTGCCATCGGAACCTTTTTTGAACGTGACGTGATTATGAGATGACGAACGTGGTGGTTAATTGAACGACATGGTAGATGGGGTCGAAGTTCTCAGTCACATCTAGTGAGATAAACTCGAAAAGCAAACCAATCCAACCAATTTTTCGTGACATTAATTTGACAGAATCTGTTCAAAAAACATTATTGATACTTTCACATCCCTCCTGTGGTTTTTCCAGCGTTGGCCTGGCCGTTATCAAGCCGCGCCATTTCTTCCTATCATCTACCTAATTTGCAAGCACTACACATTCTTTCATAGCCTTTTTTACCTACGCAGTCCGTGTCTTTTTAGGCCTGCCCTCTTACGCCTGTCTTCAGGTTTTGTTTTATTGTTGTAATGAATTTGCCAATGACCTGGTACCAAAAATGTCCCGGAAGCCGGAATTCTTCTTGATGGGTACCGCAACGGTGGGCAAGCGGAAGGCTTCAATCTCCGTCAGCATGCACTTCTCCTGCTCCGTGAAGGTCTTGGTGATGACGTCGTAACCAGCTGCCTGTTCGACCTGACCACGCGGGGACAAAGTGGCATTATGTGGATAATATTATTGAAGGGGTATAACAAGTACTACGAATAAGAACTAGAAGTTTCCTGGTCACCATCAGCAGGGAGAAATCCACACATGAATAGCGCTACAGAGAAACCTTTCAATTAATGGCGGCTGTGCTGGGTGGTCGGGTTCTTTGATTTGTGGGTAAGTCCAGGTTCTCCGCCAAAAACAAATTAAGTCGGTACTTTGGTAATCGGCACAAACAGAATTTAACATAATTGAACGATCGGGGCTGAATACGTGGTTACTTTCTACGGGACGTTATACGGTACCTGAAACGCAAAGAACTCCGTCCTCAGCCTCTCAACGCCGTCAACGACGCTGAGGTAGGCGCGCTCTCCGTGCGGCAGAATCTTGTGCTTGTACAGGTCCTGTACAGCCGGGTCTATACTCTCCTGATGAGGGCGTTACACATCATTATGAGCTGAGAATCAGTTAAAGATTCAAGATCAGTTTTGTCGATGACGAAAGTTTGGAAATCTGATTTAATTTTAAAGAGAAGATACGGTCCAGTACGGGAAATAAGAAACAAGCTTATAAAACAAAGGCTCATGAAAATCTGTTTAATGTTAACAAACAATCAGTAGCCATGACCATGAAGCAAAGGCTTTCCATCATTTTGGTGCATTCCATGTAGAATCTTGTAAAAAACTCTATCTGAAGGATTCGTTCCTGGCACATGTACGTGTGCAATTCCGCCCCTTTTCATCTCTCTCTACAGCCTTCGTTAAATAGATATTTATATGCGTCGTCCGTTTTAACTACGGGTGTTCCTACATTATCAAAATCTAAACTCACTTCAAAATATGTCTTCTTGTAAGTGGTGTCTTGGCTACCACAAGCTATTGAGGACTTAGCAAGGTCGGCCGTGGTCTGGATGGCGTCGCTGGGCGTCTGCAGGATAGCCACGATCTTCGCGGAGTAGGAAGTAAAGGCAAATAATGACGTCACCAGGGTGAACACCATAGCGATTCGCATTGATGCCAGATTCGGTGATAGGTAGAAACCTGGGAATAAGGAGTGTCTACTGTAGGTACTTTTCGAATAAGACCTGAAATAAACTTCATTGAAGGGCTCGCAGCAAATAGCTTCGGTAAAAGAAATCTATTTGTACAGTTAATCATCCATTGAGGGATTTCAAACATTTTGATGCTGTAACAGTACTTCATGCTGTAAGTTCCGGCTACTATCTCGACAATGGGTAGTCGTTGACAGTAGAGATGGCATCGGTTATATCGGGGCGGGGTCGTTTGGCCTAAAAGTGCTAATTTTTTTTTTAATGTAGTAGGTAACTTAAGGCGCCGTTCCATTGTTCTTCGTCATCATCATCATCAGCCCCATGACGTCCACTGCTGAACGAGGGCCTGGCCCAATGATTTCCATGGAGGGAAATGGTAATAACAGCCACGCTTGGCAGGCGGGTTAACGATCGCAGTGGTCAACTCACAGAGAGCGCTGCTGCCCGTTCTCTTGAAAGTTCCCTCGGTCGTCTCTTACAACCACCACGACGGGAAAAGTTGGGCTGAGGTGGTGACACATATATTCTATTCGCCGTCACCACACGGCTTGGCCGTCCCATTGTTAGTTAGTTATATCAGTCAAATTAAGGTTGAAAACACTCTTAGGCTCGTATCCTGGAAGAATCCTCAAGTCTAAAAGAATTAAACTATTCTCAAGCAACACTACAGAGATCTGCACATGGAGGGTAATTTCAGAATCATCATCATCATCAGCCCATACATGTCCACTGCTGGACAATTTCAGAATACGTGCATTAAATACCTTGCTGGCAAATGGCACCGACGGTAAAAGTTACAGCCTCTCCCGGCGTGATAGCCTCCAGCGAGCTGTCGACGGTTGCCAGTGGCCGGCCCAGCACCGCCACGAAGAGGCCCGACAGAGCGAACACGGCCACGCTGCACGCCCACACGCCCCGGCTGAACGGCAGCAGGAATATGTTGGACACGGCGGACTGGGATGGTTGCCGGAACAGGAAGACGCCTCTGGGATGAGATCGCAATCAGTCAGGTCTTATGTGCCAGAAAGTTATTTTCCCTAAAAATGAACGCATCAGTGGACGTCAATGGGCACACTTACAATGAAATTTGCCAAATTTCACTTTGCCTGTTTCACTAACAATTATTATTTTGTTGGGCTTTTTAATGTTACTTTTAGGTTAAAACTAGCCAAGTCAAATTTTAAAAGATGTAGGTCAGGTACGCCATTGAATGACATGCCTTTCAAACAAAACCTGCCTTTCCACCTACTCCAAAATGAACATCAACTGACCTTAGTATCACGGTCTCAGCACAGAAGTGCATGACTTGGCTGCGATCCTTTCTCATGAACATGGAGGTGGCGCCAATCTCCGCCTCCCCCCGCTGCAGCATGCCCGCGAGGCCATTGAACGACCCGTTGGTGTATTCCCCGTAAAAATCCAGTTGTCTTACTGCTAGTCTGCGGAGGTGGACAAAGCTTAGTATCTAGTAGCCGTATGGTTTCGGCTTAACGCATTGGTTTATATATAGAGTGTCCCGGATCTTCAATTTTTTTTAGGCGGGGCAAAAACTGAAAAATGCCGCCCCGCCTACCTACTTATGTTTATTTTCACCTTTATCATCCATATAATTTCAGCTATCAATATGTAGGATATATATTTAACAGGGTAGGGTTTAAAATAAAAATAAATATGCATAATAAAAATAAAAATCAAATATATTATCATCATCAGCCCATATCTGTCCACTGCTGGACATAGGCCTCTCCAATTGCACGCCACTGTGATGTTTTCGGCTTCTCGCATCCAGCTTCTGCCAGCCATCTTGCGTATATCATCAGTCCACCTTGCCTGAGGGCGTCCTACACCCTACACTCTGTTTGCCGAGACGCGGTCTCCACTCGAGAACTCGTTTTCCCCAACGGTTATCGGTTCTACGGCAAATATGGCCGGGTCACTGCCACTTCAGCTTGGTAAACCGATGAGCTATGTCGATGACTTTGGTTCTCTGTCGGATCACTTCATTTCTGATTCGATCCTTCAGAGAAACGCCGAGCATAGCCCTTTCCATAGCACGCTGTGCGACTTTGAGCTTGTGGGCCAGCCGTGCCGTCAGTGTCCACGTCTCAGCTCCGTATGTCATTACAGGTAGGACACACTGATTGAAGACTTTTGTCTTCAGGCACTGTGGGATCGCTGATGTTAAGACTCGACGTAGCTTCCCAAATGCTGCCCAACCCAGCTGAATTCTTCTGTTTACCTCGTCCTCGAAGTTGTTTCTACCCAACTGAGAACGGTGCCGTGTACTGAAATCGGTTCCGGTAGAACATGTTCATTGAACATGACCTTGGTTTTATCTAAGTTCATCCGTAGGCCGATCCTTAGAGAAGAATCAGCTAGGTCATTCAACATCAGTTGAAGGTCCTGCAGCGTTTCTGCCATATATTATGAAATTGAAATTACAATTTTACTCTTCGAGCTTTTTGTTCCGCAAATAAATCTATAGCCTTGTCATAATTTGACTCGTGTGCAATACGATTTTCAATCGCTAAGATTGCAAGACCCGATAAGCGTTCCTGGCTCATAGAAGATCGCAAATAATTTTTAATAAGTTTTAGTTTGCTAAAACTTCGCTCGCAGCTTGCGGACGTAGTAGGAAGCGTAGAGTAAATTCGCAGAGCAATACAAATATTAGGAAAAGCATCCTGCAAATCATGCGCATAGATTTGTTGCAAGAGATAAAAACTGTTAGCCTTTTCGATATCACCAAATAAAACCGGAGCTTGCTCTTTAAAAACATGAAGTTCCTGGCAGAATTCAACGGCACTTAAATCTCGCTCGTATTTTCGAGCCAAATCTGCTCCATACTTTTGCAGTTCTTCATTTGACATTTTCAAAATGTTAGTACCATTAAGAAAAGCAAAATTCAAATTCAGCACGGTAGCACAATCAAATCTCTTTTTAATTTCGGATATGATTCGATCGAATACCATCATTATTTCTTTAGAAAAAAGTTGAACAGGTTGGAGTAGTGGCAATTCGTCTTCACACATCTCGTCGAATTTTTTTTTACGTTTTGGAATTCGTTTGTTTTGCAAAATAGGGTCAACACCACATTTTTCAGCTACTTCGCCAGCTTCTTTTATCCAATATTCCATTGGATTTTGTCTCATTTTTTGCAAAGTTTTGAGCAGACCATCCATTAGTGCGACGGAACGGGCAAGGATAATATCTTCTTTCTGAATTTCTATATTCACTCGATTAATTTCGCGGAGAATATTCGCCCAAATAGTTAAATTAAGAATAAATTTAAAATCCTTTATAGCAGTTAAGAGATGACCAGCCTCGAACTTGGCTTCTGGAGCACGAGAAGTTTGCTTAATTTCTTTTAAGGCTTCCGCTATTTCTGGCAAATTATTTAATAGGGCATTCACAGCAACGTGTTTCGCCGACCATCTCGTCTGACTACTTCCTTTTAGATTTGTTTTTGCATATTTTTTCATGATATTCCACCTAGAAGTGGAACCAACAAAAAAGCAATATACTTTTTGAATTAGTCCAAATAGGTTAATAGCTTCCTGGCATGATGAGGCAGAATGAACCCCTACAAGATTTAAGGAGTGAGCCAAGCACGGTACGAACTCGGCCAGCTCATTCTTTTCTGCAATCCTGGCTTGTACTCCTTTATGGATGCTGGCCATATTGGACCCATTATCATAAGATTGGCCACGACATTGCCCAATATCTAAATCATCAACTGCTAATTTTTCTAAAATCTGTTGACAAATGTCCTCTCCTGTCTTTCCAGCAACTTCTATGAAATCAATGAAACTTTCTTTTATTTCACACACATCGCCAGTTCTTTTAACATATCGTATAACTTGGCTCATCTGTTCAGTATGGGATACATCTGGAGTGCAGTCGAACATTATCGTATAGTATTTGGCTTCTTTGATGTCATTTAAAATGCTATTTCTAACTGTTTTTGCCATTATTTCAATTATTTCATTCTGTATGGTCTTTGATAAATATGATACCTGTCCCTTTTTTAAATTTTCTAAATGAAACTTAAGAGTTGAATTATGTTTCGCGAGCAGTGAAATTAAGTTTAAAAAGTTACCTTGACTAGGATATTGCGTGATAATGTCGCTAGGCGTTTCGTTGGATCCGCGAAAAGCGAGGCAGTTTGTGGATAAATACAATACAGCATCCATAACAATCCGCAGGATCTCTCTCCATTTTTCTTTTTCTGAGTTAACTACTCTCTGAAGGTCTTGATCAATACCCTGGCATGATTTCATTTGCTGTAACCGTGTTTTCCACTTGATCATACACTCTTTGTGCATTTGGGTTGCCTCGTGCTCAGCTAATCTCTCTGAGACTTTTTTCCAATTAATAAACCCTGTAGAACACAATGCAGATGGGGTGGTAGTAGATACTTTCTGATAAATCTTGCAGCACGCACAAAAAATTGCATTTTTTGTCTTAGAAAATAAAAGCCAAGATCTTTTAACCCTTTCGCAATTAGCCAACGTCCTGTACCACATAGAAGATGTTAAACGTCTGCCATTGCGTTCAGTATATCTAAATTCAATGTTTTCGGGGTGATTTTCTGCTAATAATACAGCCTGATTGCAAAAGAAAGATCGTTGTTGGTCAGTCATTTTTTCCACTGCTGGCCAATTGCCTGGGTCCGTCAAATCAAATCCGGTTTTTTGAAATTCATCCAATTCCGAGTCCAGGGATTTAGATCCTTCGTACTCTGGCTCCGTTTTTTCAATTTGCTCAGGTTGCTCTTCGCACGTCGATAAAGATGGTGAAGTTGGCACTGTGCTATCTTGATCCATTTGATCGGGTAAAGTGCCAGAAACATCCTCTAACTCAATATCAACTTCGGAAGTTGCAGCAGATCCTGCCGGGTCACTCCCTCTGCGAAGCCAATTTTTCATATTATTTGCACATTGTTTTCCCTGCAACTCCTTATATTTAGCCTTTTTCCTATATTCCGCTCCTGATAGTTTTTTTCTTGGTGCACTCATAATTACAACCTGTAAACAAATTAAGTACCTAATTAATTTCCTTGTTGAAAACATACATACATACATACATACACTTCACGCCTGTCTCCCAGAGGGGTAGGCAGAGACTACAGATCTCCATTTGTCACGATCCTGACATACCCCTTTCGCTTCATCTACATTCATACATCTTTTCATACATGACCTCCGGTTTCGAGTACTTTTCACGCCACCTTCGGCCAGGACATCACCAATCTGGTCTGTATATGTCCTTCTGGGGCGACCTCTACTCACCCGGCCCATTACATCACCCATATAAATCTCTTTCGTCAATCGACTTTCATCCATTCTCTCCATATGCCCAAACCACCGAAGCATGCCCTTTTCAATCTTGGTCACTACGTCTTCCTTCAAACCGCAACTTTCCCTTATCACACTATTCCTTATCCTGTCATTCAATTCTTCTTCTGCCATACCCAACTTTCACTCCCGTACATTAAGGTAGGTGCCAGTACAGCGTCATGGACAGCCAATCTTGCCTTTTTCGACATGAATTGGCTCTCCATAACACTGCGAAGGGCACCGTTAACCTTATTACCCGCACTCACTCTTCTTTCAATATCTTTGTCAAACTTTCCATCACTTGTAAATAGAGATCCCAAATATACAAACTCATCCACTTGTTCAACTTTCTCACCGTCAATCATGCACTCACAAACTGTCCTTTCATTATTTTCGACTACCATTACTTTGGTCTTACTAGCATTCACTTTCATTCCTTTCCTTTTCAATGACTCATTCATACAATTAATCATCTGCTGCAATTCATACGCCGACGGTGCAAGAAGAACTTGATCGTCAGCATATAAAAGGCATTTGATGATTAAACCACCCATATCTAGACCCCAATCACGACCTTTCAGATCTTCCAAACAACTGTCCATGAACAGATTGAACAGCCACGGAGACGCTACGCATCCCTGTCTGACACCTCTATGGATGCCAAACCAGTCTGAGTAGGTCCCGTTTACCCTGACACAGGCACTGGAATCATCATAAAGTGATTTCAAAGCCCGTACCAAGGTCTTGTCCAACCTGAACCGGGACAGCAGCAAGGTCCACAACTCATTCCTGGGTACCCGATCATACGTATGTTGAAAACATTTTAATCTAATCAATATTTTTAGTAAATTAGCTGACCCGGCAAACTTGGTACCGCCTAACAGTCGAATCGTAATTTTTTATTTTTATAATTTTCTCTCCGTAAGAACAGTCCTCGTTCTTCAAGAAATATTCTAAATAAAGAATTAGCGAAATCGGTTCAAACGTTCTAGAGCTTCTTAGCAACACATTCAGCGACTTTATTTTTATATTAGGTATAGATAAATCGACCAGACAAGATCATTGCATGAAACAATTAATTAAATCAACTCAACGCTATCTACGATATGAGTACAATTTCACTAACGCTATAATTTACGAGCGAGGAGTAGAGTAGGTAAATGATATCGATGGGTGCTTGCAAGTGCGTGGCAACCGCCCGAGTTATAGGTACCAGCCACGCGCCGTTGTCGTCGACTCGATAGCGTAGGAATAACGCAAAAGAAGTAAACGGGCAAAAAGTAATAATAATGATTATTATTAAATTAAGTTTTTTAATTGTAGCCAATAAAAACCTTTTAAAAAAGAATCGTCCGGCCGCGTCGCGGTCAATTTTCGTCGCGCGGCTTCGGTTTTTAATGTTCGTAAGTGATTGCACGTATTAAATTTAATTAAAAAAATACATACAGTTACTTAAAAAAACATAATAATAGTTATAATAAAATACTTACCTAAAAAAGCGATCCTGTGATAGATTTATTGATGCGTCGCGTCTTCCTCTTCACTAATACAATCAGTATTTTACTTTCGGCAGATCGACAAAGACTAAATAGTAAACATAAACAAACAACTCAAATTTTTGAAACAAAGCAACAAAGCACTGTCGTGGAGTGGAGAGAGATCGACGAGGAAGTTTTCGAATATAGCTTTATCTCTTTCGCACTCACGGTAACCAGACGCGTGCTGCCCCGATCTGCGATTCCTGCAAACGAGCGGGAGCCGGGCGCGTACTTTGAACTATGCCTACGCGCCTCGCGAATAATAAATGTTCGTGCAGCCGTGCAGCATGTCTCACTCCGCGCTCAGGGTATCGGTCAAGTTGATTTGACTGATTTGAAGACTGATTTTGCCGCCCCCTGAATTTGCCGCCCGGGGCATAGGCCCCGGCTTGCCCCCCCCCCCTAGATCCGGGGCTGAGAGCCTATAAATACATAAATACACAGGTTCCCAGTAGTACAGGTAAGGGTATAAAGAGACGGTTTCCGGTGCAGACAAATCGTTAAGAGTAGACCGACCCGTTCAGGTATTTTAACATCGTACTTGTTATCATTATAATAACGTTTGTCGGAATTGGGTGTCAATAAAGGAAATATATGTTTCATTAGGATATGGCAACAATGCATACCGGCCATTTATGTAATTGCATCATTTGGTACGCACAGAAAGTATGAAAAGAGAATACAATGGATAGTACTTGTCTATCACTAATTATCATTTTTTTTATATATCCTATAAAGCAGGATACTAAGATATACGTAGTAACAATACCAACCTAAAGTTGAGGTCGTCCGCCAATGTCAGTATCAACGGAAAAGAAAATTTGGGAAAATTATCGATCTGCTTGTTGGTGTAGTCATTCCACCCTTTAAACACTTCAGGAAAAACTATCTGAAACATAGTAAGTAAGATAAGTTACGCCTATGCTAAAAGCAACGCGGTATGCTCGCGTCCACGACGACGAAGCGTGCAGCCCCAACGCAACATGCGCGATCTGATCGCACAATCAGTCTACAGGAATGTTACACCGTACACCATGCCCACATCGATGAGAACATATTGTCTTCTAGAAGTTCTAAAGAACTGATCGCCACTGTGCACGCCATTACAGACACAATCTGAACACGTATCTTTACCTAGCCCCTAAAAATATATAAGAACTAGCTGACCCGGTAAACATTATGTCGCCAATATACGTTATTTACATTTTTTCCAATTAAAATGTTCTTTTCCAGGCTCTAAAGGACCCCGCACAAAATGTTCGAAAAAAGCCTTTCGGTCGATTTGGCTGAAACTTTGTGGAGATATAGCCTATAACACTGTAATTAACTATGCAATGTTTCGGCTTCAAATAATGACTCGTTTTTAAAATATAGCACTTTGAAACTTGTAATAGTCATGCATCACCTTATCTTTTCTACAAAGTAGTTAGAGCAAATCTAATTCGAAACGAATATAACGTCGAAAGCGACGAAGACCCTATCTTAGGCTATTACTGCACATGCAAAAGTGGGGCGAGAACGCTCGGTGCATGCGGTCACGTGACAGCAATCTTTAGTGTTTTGGCTTTGCCCGTTACCAGGATGTGAAGTATCCGTCATTAACAGCGCTCGTATGTAATGCAGCTGAGTAGTGTTTAGCTTCCTATTTTGTAATATACGTACTTAATTATTTATTTACTCTCAATTTCAATTCTACTCTCTTTGGATTGGACAATTTTTTTATCTTCATATTTCATCAGAAATCATCATCAGAAGAGCTTCTGTGGCGTAGTGGTCAGTAGGTACCTCGAACCGCGGATTCGAACCCTGACCACACGCGTGCACCAATGGATATTATTTCTATGTCCGCATCCTACACAGCACTCTTACGGTGAAGGAAAACATCGTGAGGAAACCTACACATGTAAAATGTGTAATCATGATTATATTTGTGTTGTTTTTGATATTAGATGTAAGTACAACTATTCCTACTTTATGTGCAGTGCCCTAACAGGGTTCATGTTTTGGATACCTATATTTATTTTAAGACCTTTTGTAAAACCAACATGAAGCAATAAACGATATGATTTTGATTATGATCCAGTCGGTCTTGTTTCCCTTACGGGTTACGAAGGTCAAACGGCAGTCGTTTTATTGTAATAACTAGATCTCCCAAATCTGGTTCATGATCAAAACGTACCCTGGATCAATCCACGAAAGTGATGCTGAACAACCGGGAGACACGCTAAGATGATGATAAATATTTCATCAGAAAATATAGTACCGGAGGAGTAGAACCGGAGGTGTTCACTAATAAATAACTAGGTACGCAAGTATTGCAATGTTCATTTTCATACAAAGTTAAAAAAGCTATATTTTAAAAACGAGTCATTATTTGAAGCTCAAACTTTGCACAGTTAATCATAGTGTTATAGGCTCTATCTCCACAAAGTTTCAGCCAAATCGACCTAAGGCTTTTATCGAACATTTTGTGCTAAAAATGACCTCTCGTCCTGACAGATGAAGAAGATGAGTGTGCGCGATAAAATAATCGATAGACGAATGTTACTCATTTTCCTACCAAAATAGTTCCACGACAGGAGCACAGGGTTGGCTGTCGGTGTCCTCTTGGCGTGCTTCTATCGATTCCCGTGTTTTGATAATTTTTAGCAAATCGAAAATGATTTTATAACTGAAAATACATAAGTAACTACAATGAGACAAAATCTATATTAATATTATTAATGCGAAAGTAACTCTGTTGTTTCGCTTACACGCCAAAATTACTAATGAAAGGGGTCCTTTCATTCTCATCTCATCTTCTTCATCTGTCAGACTAGAAGGGACTCATTACAGTTTCCAAAAGGTTCTGTCCACAGCACTTGGGTTTAAAGACGAGAATTAATGCATGGGTACACGTAAATAAACAAATAGTAAATACCACAACAACGCCAGCAATTCTAATTCTTCCAAAATTTTTACGTAATGTAACCGAAGTAGGTCGACGACCCCAATGCAGCGCCATCTCTTGTTGAGTAGCAGAACAAGTCCAATTATGCTCTAATAATATTAGAGGTTCTTTTGGTTTCAATCTGAAACATTGATGTGACGTATGAGTATATAAGTTTAATACTTACTAAATATTTGTGTTAAATACCTACCTGTACATTTCAATAACTTTGTTCGTTGAAAACCATAACACATCTGCATCAGCCAATACTGTTACGCCATCTAAGTAATCGTTCATCTTGCTTTCATTGTAAAGAGAGTTGTCCAGAAGTATCCAGGTAAATCTCAGGTTGAACGCACGAGTTTGCGAGGCCTTTAAAAATACAGGGTAAATACAGGTATATTATGTATACATACTGAGTGTAAAAGGAGCCCGAGCAATGGTCTTAGAAACGTTGTTGTTTGGCTCGCCAATATGAATAATAAAAGTTGTTCAAATTGACGAGCCCAACAACGTTTCTAATACCATAGTTCGGGTTTCATTAACATGCAGTATAGTAGGTACCTATTAAATTGTCATGAATTAATTATGTTGTTTTTCCTCGGAAGAGAAAAATTATGCATCAGTTTAGCGCAAAAATGCTTTTATTAAAATTATATCCTAATCGTTTTTTATTCACCTTTCGGGCTCTACATGAGCTCTACATAAATTTCATACAAACATAAGTACTAATACGTTACACTAGTACATATAAAAGACGTAAATACATAGGTATTTTGTATGTATTTACTTATAGTAGGTACATAAGTACGTATAAGTTCATATGTATTTACTTCTGAAACCCTCTTTATTAAGAACACAATCTATTGTAAATTGTAAAATATTATCCACTTTGCTGAAAATTCTTGCCAACCAACAGATTTTTACTAACAAAGTTTCTTCAAAATCCTTTTCAAAATAGTTTCCAGCTTAAGGCAGATTTTTTTCTAAATCTTTATATAAAAATTGTTTTTCGTAAATACACCACTCACATGCTGTATAACGTCTTCAGAGCCGGGACAGTTCACGTCCAGCAGAATACCGTCTCGCTGGAAGCCGTTAGCCACAGGATGCAGGGCCCGGAAGTCCGAGAAACTTAGACTTGACACACGGATGTTGTAGAGGGGCGCGTCACGTTGTAATTTAACTATTTGATCTAAGTACATATATGTAGGAAGAATAAATAAATTCTAATTAACTCTTTAATCAACACTTTACATTACAAATACGTAAATGTTACAACCACTAAGCACGGCAGTGGTGTGCACTGGGTTTTACGACAAGGTAGGCAGTAATCCCCAAGAGTTGACACCTTTGTATATATAGTAGACCTATACCTCATTTTTATAGTAGATAGGTTTTGTAAAGACAAGTTACCGTCTTTACAAACCTATCTACTCACCCACAAAACACAGGACTTCGTTAGCCTATGTCGTGAGTGTAACAAAAAAAGATCTAGCAATAACTCTATTATTAGGTCGGGTAGCCAAAATACTAAGGTAGGCAGTGTCTTTTTGCCTAAGTATATGGTGTGCACGCCACTGAAGCACGGCATATGGTAGAGGTAATCCGATGTGAAGTAAGTGGTGCAAGCTCCAGTGTTATATGTTTCCAAGTCGCTCCAAGGATTCTGGGCTCAACTTAGCCCACATATTGAGCAATTATTTTTTTTTAATCAATATGAACAAGCTTTAATCACCATCCTGCCTGATGTTAAGCTGCGACGTGGTCTACGATGGAGCACACTTGTTCAGAAGGTACCTATTCACCCGCGCCTTGAAGACCTGCAGACTGTACTGCGCAGGAAACACAGACTCCGGCAAGTCGTTCCACATCCTGGCGGTTCGCACTATGAAAGTGGACGCAAACCGTTTGGTTCGCGTAAATGGCAAATCCATCTGGTATGGATAACGTCGCCGTGCAAGTGATATAAGTATGCTATCAATAACAAGAAAAGTTCACGTATTAACTTTTATCTTATATTTTTATCCACACAAGACTGTACTCTGGAGGAAAGCAATTGATAAGCTTGCCTTACGAATGGTCCCATAATGCGGATATTTTTTTTTATTACAAACACAGCACTACTAAACAATTTCCCGTGGTCCCCAAACTGTGCATAGCCTGTATCTTGGGAGTCATATAAAATACTTAAAATATCGTAGTATTTTACATTAGGTATTTATTTACGGTGAATTTTTCAGCATACTCATAAAAATAATACGTAAATGAGATATCGATAGGTACAATAATAAACACAAAAAGAAACTTTCAACCTTGAATGGTTGGCCATTTTTTTGGCCAGTCGTACGATAGACAAAGTGTTTTTTTTATTGTTAAGGTGGTTGGTAAGCACGTACTAGCAGTCTTACCTGGAGACCAGCAGACGAAGGCGCACAAATAAAATACATTTCTAGCCGCAAAGTAAGATAGCAAGTGATTCACTAAGTCCATGGTGCCTAATTTATCATACACGACTGCTCTTCCACAGATCTTTCTACGGAAAGTGGACTTCATGGAGTTGCATAGGTAACATTCTCATAATGGGTTAAATACTAATATTGACTCATGTACAGGGTGTTTTTTATGACATCTAGAAGTATTCTAGTCCAAATTAGGACAATATAGGACCAGATGCTATTTTTTCATAAACTTATGTTAAATTAATTATGAAAAAGTAGGATCTGGTCCTCATTTAACATAAGTTAAATGAATCTGTCCTTTAATAAAACAAAAAAAAGGAGTACCATTTGAGAATGGAATCGCCTATTCTGTGCTTTTAATGTTAGCTTATAGTAGATAGTTACCTAGACTATTGATATTATTAATCATAAAGAATCTTCTTATTATTCATAATTGATCATCATAGCAATTAAAATGAAACAATATAAATAAATTAAAATTAAGAAGGCAAGAACATCTTTGGGTACGATTCTAGTAAATATTTTTGATCTTCAGTAGATATTCAGCTTCTCGAATACCACACATTTATAGTTATATCCCGATGCTAATAAAGTGTCACGCTAGGAAGAAGATATCGAAGAAGAATTCCACCCTGTGCATATAAAGTAACTACCTCTAATATTCAATATTCCTAGTACTTTTAACATTATTCTATCAAAATAAGTAAGCAAACAAAGTAGGCAGTTACTGATTTATTTCGCGTGTCTCTGATAGCTTTGCCTAAGGCTTTTCAAACATGTTGCTTGTTCTCTATCTTAATAGACACGACTAAAAAACTGACCTTCGCGACTAGCTTCAGCCCTAGCACGCGCGTCAAGAAAGAAAGAAAAAATCAATACACTTCACGCCTTTTAATCCCAACGCGGGGTAGGCAGAGGCACTTGCTTAATAAGCAAATGCCCACGGTTCACCAAGCGTATTTAACCCAACGTGACAGGGGGTGAGCCCATCGCCGTTAAAGGGTTCACACACCTTGTGGTGTGCGGGTTTCATCACGATGTTGTCCTTCACCGTACGAGCGTTGCATTGCGTACATAGGCTCTGAAAAAGAGTCCCATTGGTACCTACACGTCCAGTAGCCGGACTCGAACCCGCGACCTCAAGAAAGAAACGAAATAGAACAAATACGCGCTGTGATTGGCTGTTATGTCACATATCGTACGACTTCGCTTGATTCAACCAAGTGCGTATTTGTTCTAACTATGTGATGTCTCTCTTGACGACCTTGCTAGGGCTGCTGGTATGTCTTGTCATTTCTTTCTTGAAGCGCTTTGCTAGGGGGGCATGTCCCAGAAGGCCTTTGGGGGCTAATAGTGATGTCAAGTTGTTTTTTTTTATCACTATGAATTAGCGTTTGACCACCATCCTACCTGCTGTTAAGCAGCGATGTGGTCTACGATGGAGCACACTAGCGTCAAGGTGAATGATAAACGTAATGTTATAACTTCTGAAATACCTAGCCCAGTAGTTACGGCTTATAACAATTTCACAATTAGTTAATGGCACCACGGAAAACAAATCATGGGGAACAAAAGGCGTAAAATATACAGAACGGAGAAAATAGTATTTTGCTTGCACTTAATAAATGTGTCATTTCAGCCAATAGTCTCAATTTAACTTTTTACAAAAATCCATTGTATAAAAAGGTAATATTGAAAGTAGAGTAATCGCCCACCGCCCCCTTCCGAGATAGTCTGAGAAGGTCACATCTAGGAGCACTGTTGCCTAAGAAAAACGGTGAAAAATGTAACATAACTATCCATTGTCCTCATCAATATAGATCGATTTGATTGTTTAAATAGTTGTAATGAATTGTCTTGGAAAATAATTAGATATAAACAAATATCTGCCTACACATTATGAAAACAGATGAGCGATTGTTATCCTTACGAAGTTATATCTACCTATCTACTTAATAATCAAACGACGTACAGTAGCGCTAAGTGGAACAGAATGCAATTTGTATCATTACAATAATGCCACTTGTGTTTGCTTTTCCATATCACACATTGATTTTATATAAATAGCTTTAGCGTCACGCACGGAAGAAATACCTACCTACTTAGGTAGATGCCTACTATGCCCAGCAGTTCCGGCTATAAAAACGCGGCCGGTGTCCCCTGCGGCCATAGTACGGACCCTAAGAGGCAACGCGGTAACGGTTATGCTTTGTCTGACTCCAACAGCAAGCGTCAAATAGACACAAAAGCTCCTTATTTCTTATGCATTTATTTTTCTTAATATGTGTCTTAGTCCTTCGGCTGTTGCCAGGTGGTATTCGGTGTTTTTGCGAAGAGTCGTAGCCAGGCTCTTGGCAAAGCAAAGATTTTTTTACCCCGAATTTACACAGGAAAAGGTATGAACCCGGAGTAACACGCCTCGGGGCCCAGCCCGTAAACAATTGTAAACTTTCAGGCTTGACTTTAAGGATAGATTAGGTAGGTATGCCTACTTCACCTTTTTTGTTGACGAAGAGGAAATCCTCATGGATACCGATACCCCGCCACGGATGGCGACGGGATATTATCATAATTCTACTTCCTAACTTCTCCCTTGGGGGCGGGCCCTGGACACCCACAAGATTTTTTTCAGGCCCAGCACAAAGAGCGACCAGCCCTTGGTCTCCACCTCGGGGTGGAAGGTAGTCATTCCACCCTAGCGGTAACTGGACTATGTGGCACCATCGTCTTAAGCCGGGAACTACAGGGTGAAGGGGTGAAGGTTTGCTCCACCTAACTAAGGATTATCTATAGAAGCGAAGTCACACGTGTATGTATTTAAGAAAATTTAAGAGTACCAAACATTGTTAGAACATTATTTAAACTAGGCTTTATGGCACTAACGAGATAACAGAAATGTCTGTGTTTCAGACATGTAAATATAACTTAAGAAAGTACCTAACCTATATTTCATAATAGGTAACTCAAACAAAAATCGTTATCATAACACAATAAATGTTATATGATGGTAAATATTATTCTACCTTGAAAACACTATTTAATTCCATGTATTAGTAAAACCGTACTTACAATGTGATTAGATCAAACTTTTTTAGATGAAACGTCAAAGCAAGTATGAAGTCCGACAGTCCTCGATTGTACAAACCACCAAAGCGGCACATAGTTATTCATAAGTTGTGTAATAATTCAGATCTAACCTATTTCTTAGACTAATGTTACGCACCAAGTGTGTACTGTATTTACACAAAAGGTGTGTGAAACCGTGATGAAAAAATGTGACACTTACCTAATGGGCCTATGGAGGATAACCTCAATACTCACCTTAGTTAAGAATCACCTTTGGTTAGGTCATTTACTTCGCAAGTGCCTCTGCCTACCCCGCTATTGGATTTAAAGGCGCGAAGTGTATTTCGACGGTTCGGGGTAAATAGGGCATAAGCGACATTTTGGGCCAAATTGAGTTATGAATGCCATCCTACTTAGATTTTTTCTCTATCGAATGAGCTCACTCCCATAGCTCTAAGTCGATTTTTATAGTCGCTTATGCCCTTGATGATTTATCTACACTTTTTTTTTCATTTGATTTTAACGACCAGTTTTGAGACCTTTTTATTTTGCTTTTATAAATGTCACCGAAAAGACAGATTTTTTCAAAGTTCAATGGTCTTTATTTCATAACAATCTGTTAATAAACAAAAAAGTTATCTACATTTTAGTCATTTTGAAACTTTAAACGGCTCCCCTGCACATTTACGTTTTTGTCGCTTATACCCTATTTACCCCGAACCGTCGATTTGTATTTAGTACGCCCAGCTGGGCTTGAAGTTTTCTGGCTCAAGAGACAACGCGGCCGCCCCCGGAAGATGTAACAAAGACTGGTGGATATAAGAATCGCGAAGAGTGGAGAAAGGGAAGTGAGGCCTTAACCTCCCCTTCCCCTACAGGGGAATCCAGTAGGCTAGTAATAATGATAATAATTTGGGCTTTACGCCTTTTAATCCCCATAAAAGAGTTGGGCCTTAGCCAAAATCTCAAGCTGAGGGTTTGCAATGGCAGGAAGTACCAAAATAATAACTAGATAATAATCATAAATAAAATTTATTCGTCTTCAATAGGTAATAATTTCGTCATATTGGCGAATAACATTTTTCTAGAGCCATTTACACAAAAAAACTAAGTAGGTACAGTATCCGATTCCGATTACTAGGAACGATATCAATGTATGTTTTAATGAATTTACGAATTTAACGAATTCCATTAAAAAATAATTAAATGGATATATTTTTTATTTCCTTACTGAAATTTATAAACTGAAGTAAGTACAATCAATGTATCTTAAATAATTGCATTAACCGTTGACTAAGCCCCACGGTAAGTCAAAGTTATCCGGATTTTACAGTAATTTGGTAACTAATATTCTCACACACTTATTCATACTATAAAATATTTGAATAAGAATAACATTCAATACAATCTGTACATAAAATTTCTAAATAATTGGTCGAATAAAAAAATGTAAATTGAAATGGTATATATTTACAATAGGGCTGTAATTGCGTGCAGGTGTGACCTTACACTTCTGTGCAACTTCATAATTCATTATAACTCAACAATAATAAATCTTGCATGTTTTTCGTTTCTACTAGATAGAATACAGCCACACAAAGCTTGATATTTGTATGCAAGCTATTTGCAGTATGTAGTTGGAACGCATTCTTTTAATTTAACAAATAAAAAAATGGCGCCTAAAGTTACAAATCTACGATATAATACATGGCATAATTATGACAATTGTCGCTTTAAAACGATAATGAGATACAGGCAAAACTAAATCTGCTTTGGCAGCACCATCGTTGGTCTTGTCATTTTGTCAATAGTGTGACTATGTCACTAATGTGACTGTGTCACTAATGTGACTGTCTCACTAATGTGACTGTGTAACTATTATGTCTGTATCACTAGTGTGACTGCTTTACTTGTGTGACTGCGCCATTAGCACTAGTGTATTGAGCCTTTTCAATATCTACTACCCATCAACACATTACAATAAAAACAAGTAACATTTATAAGTTACTATTTCTAAATACCTTCTAAGTTCAATACGTTTTCATAGTTGCAGTTTACGTAAAAGTTAATACGATAATAATATTGTCTGTCAGTTAATTTAAAATGGTAGAAAGGGTTATGCTATATGTTACATACACAAAAAAAAACTTTACACAGAAATAATCCACAGAAAACTATGTGCAGTATACTGTGGCATGTTTAAAGGAAATTGATATATCTGTAAAGTTGATAAAGTTCATATTCCAGTGCCGTATTTTCGAAACCGGTTTTATTTAAAATAATCAAATTTAAGGATTTTATTGAAGTGACAGATATTTGTTTAATACTATAAAATTCTCTTTCTTTGGCCTAAAACGTACCTGAACAGGCTAATAAGTACATAATTGGTAATAATAAATATGAAAATATTAAGTACAATTTATACCAAATAAGTAGAGATATAACATATTATTGTGATAATAATGTGAACAATATATTTATAATCGGCGTCATCTAAGAAGCAAATTCTGACACATTAATAGACCAAATGGCGATGACATTTGTCTTTGTTATAAATTAATAGAGCTGTGCTTTTTTTTGTTCATGAATCGAAGTGACAACGGTTCGATTATGCAGTTATATGTAAAATAAATATAATCAGCTTTGCGGCATTTATTATTCACGGCTAACAAAAAGGTTTCGACTTCAATGCATGGACTGTTGCTCAGAAAACATTTACGATGATTATAACATACCAAAACTTCACTCATTAATCGATTCAAGAATAAATCGAATCTTTCCAATATTGTACAACACTATCAGTCTAGGCTACGCATGTCAATCGACCTGTCAGAATTTACTTCTTAGACGACGCCAACTATAGTGACAAATAAGTACGTGTCTACAATGCATACATATTGATATTTCTGATTCTAATGGGGAATTTTCTTCTAATGGGGATTCTGTCATTACTGTCATACTTTCCAAACAAAGTTTGACAGTTCTCCGCCCAAAAATCTGCCAGAAAAACGTCAAAGAAAATTCCCCATTTAATACAGAAAATACTCTTACGCTTACCTACATATATCCAAGGAACCATGCTATCGACTTAAAAAAACAGAATTCAAGATGTTGGAGTTATTAATAATAAAAACATATTTTTTAAAACGAATTACTTATAGTATGTAATAGCAGACGATGACACAGTACCTTAAGTCAGATCTTTCTATGTTTTATTTTCATCCAAATGGTTGTGTTGTTTAATAACCTACCTATAAAATTTATTGCAACAAATCCCAGACAGTAATTACATTAAACATAATTAAGTAAGTAGGTATACGATTCGAAACATTGCAAATACGAGACAAATGGCAACAATTCTACACTAATATAGCAATATAAAAATAAAGCTTTAAATTACTGTAAGTAGATAACATCGAGAACGAAAAAAATATGTACGTAGTTTTAACGAGTCGTGTGATCGATTTTTTTTTCATTTAAAGTACTAAAAAATTATAAGATTTTTTTAACAAACGACGTGGAAGTGTCAAATGCTGTAAACCGATAAAGATACTTATCACTGCTCTAATGCACACTAAGCCCTTTCTACAGGGTGTAATCGTTAAGTGTGGCCAGCCCATAATTCCCTAAATATACAGATATCAGAAAACTTCCAATTGATATCGATTATAACGATTACCTATATACAGAATTGTCTACTCAAAGGTAAACCAGAAATCATCTGTGACAAATCTGTAATAAAAAGTTTCGAGATAATACGATCTTGAACTACATACCTTAAGTACAAAATAACTTGATTTTTAAAAGTAAGTAGGTACCGAAGTACATTATTTTAGTACCGAAAAAGTTGTAAAACCGGACATAAACATAAAAATAACTTCGTGAGTAAACTTGCTACATACATATTAAGTATGCATATCTTGCATATTTAGTGTCTCAATATAGAGTGGTCCTCTACATAAGTGTTTGCTACACTACACGAGTACTACCTCATCTCAGTCTATCACTTCCTTAGTTACACAGAGTCATTGAACCTATCACGCGTAATGTTACAGAGATCTTACACCGTTTACCTTCAGTTAAATCTATATTATCTTAAGGAACTGTACATTCATTGTATGACTGACAGCAGTTACTATAATAGACTTTTATTTAAGTTGGTACTTTATTACCTATAGGTAAAATTTTCTACCAAATTTTGTGTAATCGAGATAGCTCTGTAATGTTGTAAGATTTTTAAATTTAAAATGGAATACTTATAGTAAACCATACTATACTGCGTGTAAAAGGACCCGGAGCAATGGTCTTAGAAACCTTGTTGACGACAATGCGGGGAAACTATTTTTTTTTCATCTCCATACAAAATAGATTTTTTTTTTCGCTGAGAGATGACATTTTGTACAGGGATTGAAAGAAATATAAACTTTCCCCGCATTGTCGCCATACTAGATGTTTTTCATATTGGCGATACCAACAACATTTCTCGGGGTCCTTTTACACCCAGTATTAAAATACAGTTATTGCACACAAATTATTGTTATCTCTTCTTCTTAGACTCCCTGTATTAACAAACACCTTAAACGTTAACTAATTCGTTAACATTAGTCCGTATTATGCGTACCTACATTTTTTGACAAGATTTTCTGTTTTAATTTTAAAGATACCACGGTAATGTCCATTGAACAAAAATCGAGCATTAACTGATTTTCGTTTCTATTGTGTTTCCGCGTTACATTTAAGATCCGTGCTAGGTTATTGTAATTTATGCCAACAACATGGTTCTTCAGTGTAATAACCTGCTCTTGATTAAAATAAAGATTAAGAAATATTACGACGTCTACAATAGATATTTACGTAATCTCCTGATAAGTAATTCACTACATGTATATCTTTGTAAATTAATTCAAAGCAAAATGATGGTAAGGTAAATTACCTATAGCAAATATTTGCACTATTTTGTTGAAGCGGATACAGCAGTCTACGCAAGTGTTTCGGAAAAAATATGTTCACGTAACTTAAAACTTTTCCGGGCACAAAACATATGTTACCTTCCATATTGTCCTTGAATGTGTTGAAAGAAATACACAGCCAATATTTTTTTAATCTAAGTAATGAAAGTGAACCCTCCGTTGAAAGTGTACATTATTTAACTAAAAAGCTTATTATTTTTAAAGACACCTAATAGAACATTATTATCAGACGATGTCTCAGTATTACTCGTAGAACTAAGGAGACAATTAACAATCGAGGCCCAGTTGTATACTACCGTTTCCTATTATCCTGCCTGATGTTAAGCAGCTTTGTAATCTACGATTAAACCCTCTTCATTATTACGTAGGTTTTATTAAAAGTCCTGTAAGTGCCCTGCAAACGGTCAAATATGTTTGACGTGCCTGTCAAACAAATGATTGAAGAAAACTAAAGTAAAAGGCAATCAATCATGTCTGTCAAACAAATTTGTTTTTTACAGGTCGCTTTAGTCTTTTTATAAGCTTTGCACGTATAAAAACGTCATTATAAATATACGTATATTACTTCTATCAGCCATTTCTAAACGGGAGCAGGACACCTGTCTGGCTCGACAAACACTTTGGCGTAATTAACAAGTAGGAACAGTAAGAGCGAGCCCAGAGCTGAGCCCACTTGTGTGACGGCGCCGCAAGCTCGCATCCCCTTAGCGCCGCCATGCCGCGCCCACCCGTACACCCACATCCGGGCGTATGATACCGTCGCTGAAGTTAGAACCCAGGACAGGACCTGCAATTAATTAACAATAAATAAAAATAGTTAGAAAGTTTTACGCCTTTTATGCCCAACGCGGAAGGGGCAGAGGAACTTGCTAAGTGAACACGGGACGACACGGGGAGAGCCCATCGCTGTTAGTGTTTGCGCATCGTGGTATGTGAGTTTCTTCGCGATTTTCTCATTCACGGTATGAGCGTTGCGTTGCATACATAGTCTCTGAAAAACAAATCCAATACCTCCCGATTTCAGAGTAAAGTACCTAAACACTAGGCCAGAGACGATTCATGATATTTTAAAGAAACGTGCACTACTGACTAATATCAATGGGCGATTTGAAATGGACGCCTGTATACTTCGGTATAAACATTATTTAGTACAGTACAGTGCTTGCTTTAGCAAGTGCCTCTGCCTACCCCACTTTGGGATTAAAGGAGTGAAGTGGTTTTTTTTTACAGTTCAGTAGTAGGTACAGGCTTACATTTATATATTCTGCACTCGCGCGCCAAACATCCTTGTCCACAATAGGAATACATTATAAAAAACCCAGTTAATAATATTGTTATCGTGTTATAATACATTAAAGCAGCCGGAAATGCTTTTAGTCAGTCTTTAACTGTACCTAGGAACAACACATTTATTGAGATCGATTATCGCTGCGTGATTTCATGCAATACATAATTTTGGTCATAAATATTTACGTAGTTACATGTGTACTAGTTGGATGTTATCTTCCCAATCGGAAAGCGATTAGTTATCTGATCTCAAAGCTCATAATCATGTACCGAAGTTTACTAATGTTGTTAACCATAGTTAGTTTAATGCAGTTGTAACTGTATACCAACTAATTGCGCATAATTGCACGGGGTATCATATAATAGTATTTTATTGTTCCTTAACACTAATTACTATTTGATACATATATGTTGATAATACAAAAAATAATATTCTCAATTCGATTTAGGAATACAAATCTAAAATGCATGTAGTAAATATTCACATTACCTTTTCGCTACGCGCATAAAAAATACAAAATAAAAGTTGGTAATGCAAACTAATTAACCTTACATCAGCCGGGCAGTAAGATGTCGATTTCATGGTATTGAATTATATTGCTGATACAGAATCAGATATTATAAGACAGAAGGGTTAAACAACTTACCACCAAAGTGATCCCGATGCCGGTACCTTGCAGCGGCGGCGTGGGGCTCAAGCTAGCTGTCGCCAGGATGTATCCGAAGGGCAGCAGCACGGCGAGCAGCGCGGCGGCGAGCCAGCGCGCCGGCACCGGGCGCAGCCACACGCCCGCCAGGCACGCCGCCGGGTTGGCCATGGCTCCCAGCGTCACCGCCAGGTGGTACGCCGTCGTGCCGTACGGCATGCACGAGTACGACTGCACCGACGGCAGCACGCCGTTACTCAGCGCATTGAGACACGCCATCAGAACCAACACCAACAACCATTTGGGCTGCAACAGCGACACGCCCGCCGACACCGCCTCGTCGTCCTTCTGCGCCGCGTTCACCGCCACCCGCTCCGATTGGAAAGTCCTCAAGTTATCCACGGCCGTAAAACTCACTAAACTGAGCGCGCTCAGGCCGCCTAGTAGTAACATAAAGGTTGATATTTCGAAACGCGGCGGCGCGTACACTGCGGTTAGTGTGGTGTTGTCCGCTGAGAGCACGCACTCGGGGTCGCCACCCACCCCTTGAATTAGGGCTAATGTACTTGGTACGAATCCGCTAAGACCCTCACCAACTAAATACGTTGCTAGATACACATCTCTAAAATGTCTTAAATACGGGTAAAACAGCACAGAACTTGTGCAACCGACGAGCGCCGCGGAAAACGTTAGGGCCAGAAAAGCTATGGACGTCTTGCTTGCACCGAGATACACTGTCTTGTCGTACACGAAAGAATTTAACGTAAGGGAAATTATGCCTATAGAGAGCAAAGCATAGATGTAGGGCGCATCTGGTGCTTTGGGTAATAGGTTCCGAAGTGCGCCGTAGACGAGGAGGCCGATGTTAGCCATCTGGACCGCCAACACCATGGAGGAGGGTAGCGCCCAGCCCTCGGGCAGCCGCTCCACCAGCAGCGGCAGTTGCACGTACAGCCCATTGACCCCGAGCCAGGTGCCCAGCCCCCAGCACGCCATCAGTACGTCCAACCCCACATGCCGCTGAGACCACATCTTGCGTTGTATTCGCTCTTTCTCTCCTAAACATGGAGTATTCTCCTCAGTTTCTTTTTCCTCGTCGAACCTGAGGAAAAGATTTATAAAATAAATAATCAGCGCGACATGCGCTCGCGCCGGTCTGTCGCGGCTGACTGAGGCAAAGGCATAATAAACATGACACGACATTTGGATGATTAAAATCGATTGCGTATCAGACAGAGTTTGTTATCTAAATTGAGGGTCAATTAGAAACAATGGTGGTACAATGTTGCCTACGATAAATTTGGCGAATAAATTGCAATGTGTTTAACAATCGTGTATCTATTAATGTTATAAGTATTTATTATATCAGTATTAATTATGCCAGTAACTTAACGTTCTGCTTATTTAACACCGTAAAAGTTTCTTCTCGGGAACCTCCCTCTCGGCCTGGTCATATTTCAACAGTGTTGTACCTGGTAAGATTTTAAAAAGCGGCGCAATCTATAACTATTATATTAATGAAACCTATTATCTAAAATAAATAAACAATAATTGCAGATATTTTTGATGATACGGCAGACATCTTTCGCTGACAACTTCTGATACTCACATATTTTCATGTATTAGATACCGCGTACGTTTCACACGCCGTTCAGTCATTTCGTTACGAAGCTGGTCGGTCAATATTGTACAAAGTACATGATTTAACCTAGTTTATTGCTAACGCATCTTAAACTGCACAAGTGCACACATTATGACAACACACCTACATTTGATAAACCACTGTTCATAAACCTCCAATGGTAACGCACGCCTTTGATTCTCCACGATATGTGGTTCGTGGACTATGGAGCTGTCCTATACTTAGTCAGTCTAGCATAATAATTGTAGAAACCTTGACTAATATACATAAGTACCTCTACATCCTTCTACAGTAGCATCCAGAACAACGGTCGCGCACTTCACTTTAAAAAATCTCTCATACTTTCAACTTTACAAGGTAAACCAACGAAGTATTTTAGACACTTTTTAATAAACTTAATTAGGTATGTATATCCTCAAGTCACATTGTCTAAAAACCACACAAAACAACATAGTGCATTTGTAATCACTCCTTCAATATACTAGAACAATCTTTTCTTGTGGGCGATGTAGACTTAAAGAGAGATATTAAGAGCCCCTATTAAATACCTATCTCCGAAAATATAGCTCACAATAATTTGTTTCATTTGGAATCACAGTGGTTTAACCTAGTTTTAATTATAATAGTCTAACAAGTAAAAGAATTGTCAACCTGTGTCTAGAACAACTACTTACATAGTAACGTTCCTTTAACACAACTGTCTCCGAACAGAAGTAAGACGCTATTGAAAAATGTAACCAAATAATATAACCAGATGCTCTAGTCGTCTGCCACACATTTGTTAGATAAAAGCAACCTGTGGCATTGTTATATCAGCAAACAGTTCTAAAACAGATCAAAGACGTAAAAGTAGGATACATAAAGAAGTCAATTTTGCTTTTGTAGTTAAACAACGACATTGGCAACTTAATGTGACGTGTCTAGAGTAATAAATAAACATTTATATGATAATTTAATCCAGGATTAGGTTACGAACGTACCTATAAGTCTGACTACTTCTGCCTACTTATTTGTAGACAATCAGTTACAGTGACAGATTAAGGAGCGTAACATTTCCGGCTTTTTTAAAATGGTAGAGTCATTCAATAAAAAATCATATAAAGATTTCCAATTTCCAATTTTTAATGGTTTTTCTGCGAAAAATACTACGCTATAAAAAACAGTGAATAACTGATTCTTATAGTTTAATTTATTATTCAATGGACTCTATAAAATATAAATTGACACTACAATAATCTAAAACTTTTCTCAACAGAATAGCAGTGAAGAGGACCTTTAACAAGTGCTTACAGCTTTTAATTTGACAGTCTGTTAATTTGTAAGTATAAAAATAATCGTTGTCAAGTTTATTCAAAAAGCTAATAAAATATATCAAGTATAACACATACCTGCTTAACTAAAGCCTAAGTTCCTTGTGTAATGTGTGTCTAAGAAAGATTACAAAAAACAAATATGGAACGACTACGCTAACGTCCAAATTTCGAACACACGAAATTTCCTTCTTTCATGAAGGTATTTTTAAGTAGGAAAATATGGTAACAAAGTTTTAACAGTGCGTGGTTGGCACGATCCATCATCATCGTTTTAATCGAAGAAACAGGAGAATACCCTTTTTTCAAAGATGCCAAGACAAGTTTAGATCATAGTTTCGGTGAATAGAGGAAGGCCGAGTCATCATTGTAGTAAACTCTGTACAGAAATAAATACATGCACTCGTTTGTCATCCCCGAAAGGGGGTGGGGAATTGCCCGTTCACAGCCTGTATAAACTTAAATCGCTAGATCGCCTTATCGCCTCCCACCACAAAAATATCCCGTCGCAAATTAATGCACCTGATTTAATTCACCTAGGTGCATTAAATATACTTTTAGTTAACTTAAAACACCTGGGTGCATAAAATTTACTTTTAAAAAAACTTCATTCACCTTAAAAACCTTTTTCGTAATACTTTATCTTTCAAGTGATTCTTTTATGTGTCAACAATGACAATATTACCATAAAATATCCATTGTTGATACATAATCTTGTATTAATTTTAATTAAGTACATAAAACGATAATATCCTTTGCCGTAATAAAGGATCAAAGAGATGTCAGATTGGTTAAATAGCGAGACCATTAAACAAAGGTATATGTGTTCGGAGATCGACACCGAACCAATAACTTCGCTGGAAGTTACCACACTAGCTAGTAAGCAAGAAAATAAAAAAAAATCAATAAGAACCTCCTAGAGCTGGTGGCAGCTTTAAAAAAAGACGCTGACTCCAAAAGAAGCAGTAAAAAGCGAAGATATAGTTTCGTAATGAATAAAAAAAATATTTGTGAGGCCCAATCAAAACTAACCCACATAACAGTGGGACATTTTCTAGAAATAGTCCGCTAGAACCACTTAGGTAGGTACAGAGGTGAATAAAGTATACTTTTAGTGATATAAAAAAATATTTTATTTTATGAAAACCGAAACTGGTGTTTGAAGTTTACTAAAAGTATATAATTTAATGCACCTGGGTGAATTAAGTTTACGACGGGAAAAAATTGTATTATGAATCAATGTATACTACGAGATTTACGTATACTTCTTGTAAAATAAAGTAGGTAAATCTTAGACCTTCCGTGCGTAAATGTAAATATCTACTTATTAATATTTATACCTTTAATACACAGATTGCTCGCACCGTAATTAGGTACTTGCTAGAGTTGCAATTTATATCCGGCCACAATCTAGCCATATATTTTTACTAATCATCAGGCATAAGAATACTGGGTTCGCCAACCCGACAAGTATGTTGAAATAATGAACCTTGTTATAATGTTAAAACATACCAGTGATAAATAACTTCTCAATCACGTTCATGAATTACAATGGTCAGAGAAGATTTCTATTTATCGTAATAAATTAACTCAGATGTACTGGACTTGAAACAAATTGAACCATTACGACCTTTTAAAAAAATCTATATGTTTACCGGCGCCAATATAATTAAAGACAAGCTCGAGTATATTTTGAGTAGTATATTCGCACCGATATAAATATTGCATTATAATACCTCTACAGTCCATGCCCGTTTCATAAATGGAAGATATTTTATAAAATTTCTGGGTTATTCATATTTTCATATTGTCTAACAGATTTTTTTATGAATATACTGATAAACTCAACCATTTTAGAACACCCGAATTGTTACACTCCAGCAGTCTCCGAGATGAAAATTCTTAGGAACTTTCATGACCCACATTTGTGATATTTGTTCGTCAAATAATGTTTATTTATTTAGGTACCGAGATAAAGATAACAAAGTAGATTAGAAACATAGAGCAAGGAACTCTCTTAAGTATTTATTCAGGCATTTCTAGCAACAATTTGTACAATACTTACTGAGTTGAGTCTATGGTTTTACATTCAGTGTTTTTTTTTAGTATCACTTTGTGTTAGATCAACTATACTTTTTTCTTTGAGCTTTAGTACGTGAATGTAAGAAATTATATGTAATAAATCAAAATATTCCTGTTTTTTTCTCTTTCTTGTTAGGTGAATAGGTACCTAATGAACAAGTGTGCTCCATCGTAGACCACATCGCCGCTTAACATCAGGCAGGATGGTGGTCAAATGCTTGTTCATAGTGATAAAAAAAAAATAGGTTGTTAATATAATAAAAGTAAATGGGTTCAATGGTGGTTCAATGATGAAACTAATCACTATTAATTACATTTTAATTCTCATCAAGCATCAAGATTGTAGCTTGGTGATTAGGTGTCAACTGTCTAATGGATGTTTTCATTTTTAAGCAACTTCAAAATGCAAGTCTTTTTTTAGTTTTCCTTCCTGATGCTATAACTCCAGAACGCACAAACCGATTTCCATATTTTGCATTCATTGGAAAGGTCTTAAGCTCCGTCAGGTTTATAGCAAAAAGAATATCAGGAAAAAATTCCGACATATTCATATTAATAGTTAAGACAGACAGCGGGATGCCATGTCGCAGGATGCGATGCAATGTCTGTCGGCTCCACTATGTATTGTATGTGAAGTTAAAAATATTAAATCATCTTTAATATATTCCATGGTAAAATTATAACATTATGGGACCATGCATTTAAGGTGCAATATAACGAAATATGGATTTTAGGCCATCACAAATGCTAAGTTACACCACGCTTCTCACAAAAGAAAAACAATAGATACATACACAGTTAGTACTACATACTTCAGTAAAATGTTGAAGTTTTATAAGGATGTTTATAGTTAACACTTATACAGAACTTGCCGCACACAGAGGGCTATAGTTTAGTTGTCAGGCCCTTGCATTTGTAACGTAGGATGGTTGTGTTCGAGTCTAGTTTATTTAATACACATTTAACAATGGGTATCTTTTATCAAGCCTATGCAAAATGTATATATCCTGTGTGTTATGCAATATAAGACTAACATTATGATGAAACCAGCAAAATAATAATGTGAAACCTGTAACGGCAGGCTGTAGGCCTCAGCACCCATTACATTGGCATTTTCATTGCAATTATCTCGGCAACTCTCACATTTATTTATTTATACTGTACACACACAATTTTATCTATTCAAATAAGAATAATTATGAAACAATCTTGGACAAAAAAGAGCAATTTATGAGTTGCGGGAATTATAACTTAATATGAAATTCATAGATAACTGATTTTTTTCATGGTACACCAAAACAAATAACAACAAATACATACTGTAGATAAGAAAAAGTTGAGAAAGTTCTGTATGTAAACAAACCCAAATAACTTACCTTGTCACATCAGACATTGCTTTATAATACTAGTAGTGTAATGAGAAATTTGCTGCTGACCGCTGATAGCTGCAGGTAACACATGACACAGTCAATGCCAACCAACAACCTTTCATTAATTATTTTACAAAGTTAATTGGAAATTACATCATCTTTCCCATTTCATTGTAATATATTTATAAGTCGTTTGTTTAGATCTAACTGACTAAGTATACAAAGAGTCGTATTTATCTCATTAATTTCACAGCAAAAACTACTGCTGTTTTTCTGGGAACTTTGAACTCTTCACAGAAAGGAAATCATACTAAATGGCAAGTAGTGCTGCTGTACATTCGTATGCAAAATTGTATGAAAAAATAACCTATTTTCAAACTGTCATTGTCAATTATGACAAGTTTGAAAAGTTCTTCAGCATGCAAACATATTTGATCCCAATTTTTTATCCTATTTGTATTTTTAATTTGATATTAAATTAGCACAGCATGAACTTCTCAACATCCAAATTAAGTTACTAATGGTTTATATAATGTACACCAATGGTCACCAACGTGGACATGGAAAATGATTTACTATCACAATAAAAATATCACATAAGCAAAAAATATATGGTTGATAAAAAACTACTTTTGTCAGTCATTATAAGATACTGACGGCACTGACAGCCGATAAAAAATATAATCTGCGTTGGATCAACATGTAACTCAGCCAAGTTTTTATTTTCTTCCGATGCGTAGTCTTAGCTAATTCTTTAAACGTAAACAACAGAGCCACTGTCCCTCCCGGGTTTGTATTGGTATGCTATTGCCACACATTGGGCCAAATCAATTATGAATAAAAATTGTATAATAGGCTCAGACCAAACACAACTATGCTACTTGCAAGCCGCGTACTACCATCGATATGTTTCTTTTCCACCAAAATGTATGGAAAATGATGTAAACTATCACTTTTAGTACTAATCTGACAATTTGGGTCTATAGTCTGTTTATTATCTCCGGAGAATTATGTAAACAAACAAAAAAAAATGGTTATTTATAGAGTAAACGATTCCACGGCTCTGTATAAAAGAGGTAAAATCATGGTTAATTAGTTAAATTCTGTCGTATTACACATGATTTAACTAATTTAGCTAGTACACTGGTAATAAAAATACGTTATATAAAAGACATCAAATAATTTTTAAAACAAAATTATTTTTAATAATCTGAACTCGCTATTAAAATGTGCCTCTTGAAGAAGTCTTTTTGTCTGAGATTCCTAAAGATTACAAAAGAAAGGGGGGTTTGATACAACTTTCAAAAATATTTTTTTTTTTCAGAAGGAGTAGTAATAGTATAATTAAGTTTCATTTTGAATATCATGCATGACCAGCCATGGGTTATTTTGCCTGTTTCAATTTCATAGTTTGCCTGCATTTTAGTGATATTCCACAATTTTTCTTTAGACGTTTCTTATTATGAAAATGGCCTCGCCCTTGCACTGCTTAAAAAGTTGAACAATCACTGAAAGTGTGTTCACACAAATTCTCTCGGTGAATTGAACAGATTATAGGTAGGTCAATAGGTAGGTACAGAAAATTGACAATAGAAAATGTTTGAAAACCGCTGATTTGTTGTTTACATAATTTCTCCGGAGATAATGAATATACTGATAGATTTACCCTGATACGCAGTAAGGGACAGAAGTTATTTTCCTTCTCTTTCACTCCTGAAATAAAAGGAGGACACTGTCTCTATTATAATACTATATTTCGCAATACTTATGCTAAGGTACCGGTGGCAATTAAGGCCCACCTAAAAAAAAATTACTTTAAATCTGAGTATTATGTGTATAGGACATCAAAAACATATTGTTTACATAGCTTCTTTAATTTGCTGTGATAAATTGTAAGAAACAATTAAGTAAAGCATATTTTTTAAAGTGAAAATACACAATTTAAAAACTCTTCTCAGGGGCCTTATTATACTACGGTAGTATATTAAAGCCCATATAGAAATTTCCTTTATTAATACAGTAAATCGTCCTAAATTTACCTAGAAATAAGTTAAAATAAAAGTCAATTGTTGTTTTTTTACTTATTTATTTATTTTCCTTAATTTATTTAACGTGGGCCTCATTGCCCTCTCAATATTAATCAAAAATAATTTAGTTTCAAGGAAGAAGGAAGGTTCTCTTAACTAAGGTACTTAGTACAATCACAACATGTTCTTTGTCTTTGAAAACTTAAATTATCACTTTAATCATCATCAATCGTCAATTCAATTATTACTTTTATATTATTTTTTTTACAATGGGCCTTATTATCCTCATGCACGTTTTTACAAAATAACCTAATAAACCTACAAAAACTTTATCTGGTTAGCAAAATCCATATCCATTGTATCGTACGAGATATACTTAAGATAATAAATATAGCGTCATTAATCAATTATTAAAAAAAAAAGTAAAATACTTACAGTTTCTTGTCATGAAATTTATAAAATTGCACAGTAGCCAGTCACTTCATCAACGCATCGCACGCCACTGGCAAGATAGCGGCGCTAGCGACTGCGGACCAATACGAAAACATTCACACCGACATTGTCCACGTGTGCGTAAACAGTGAAGTGTCACAGAAATGTTTTTGAACGAAATTTGAAATGTGGGCCTTATTACCCCTTGGGCCTTATTTACCTCAGGTACCTTATTATTACATTTCACGTTGGGTTAACAAGTACTACAAGTATACAGTCTCACAATCTTTCTTGTACAATACTATATTCTTCAAAAATCTCCACCAGACTGGCGAACTGTCGCCATTTTCTTTTCACCGAATCTACGCCAACCGCCAAGGCGCCAACTTCCTCTAAACACGCGATTGGCTCATTTGAAAAGTTATAGGTGGCGTGGTTGGGCCCAAATGTTGTGATTGGTAGAATAGAAATTTCCCGTATTTGTTGCCATTAGCAATAATTTACTTTTACTTAAATAATTAATTACGACACTGTGGTCTTAAAACAGCGCGGCGAGGCAAAACCATTTTTGTCGCAGAATCGACGCAACTACGAGAGTGTAGCAGAATAGGGAATTTCATTTCAGGGGCCCCTGTTTCTGTTAGTTATAACAGATGGCGCTAGTTGTATTAGGGGGACAAATGTCAACGAAATTACTAACTTCAAGCAGTCCGTATTGAAAGCGACAGTAATTTTTTTTATTGTTTATTTGAATGTTACAAAACTGTCTGAATTTTAAATAACTCACCCAAATAATAAAAAAACGTACTAAAATATAACTGACAGAAGTCCCCCTGGATACCTACTAGCGATATCTAGATAAGAAACTTTTGGAGTTTGAAAATTCCCCATTGGCGCCCGATATACCGCGCCAATATTGAATGTCAAAAAAATTTCACAACATAACAACCCAACATACTGATATGTTTCGGCGCTAACTTTATTAATTAATATAATGCTGATGTTAGTGAGGAAGTGTCATCGAAACTGAAACAAATCTTTCTTCGGCGACTACGCTACGATAGAGCACACTTGTTCATTAGGTACCTGTTCACCCGCGACTTGAAGACCTTCAGACTGTACTGCGCAGGAAACACAGACTCCGACTTGCATAAACATGCAGGAGTGAAAGAGCAAGAGATATTTATCTTCTGCTCTTACAGCGTAGCAGGGCAGCAGTATGTACTTTTGGATTCACACTGTCACTTTTACTACCAAAATTACAGTTTGGAACCGGATGGATCGAGAAGTACATCCAACATCCATACATATTGCTTAGAAAGACAAAAATTAAAGGTGATCCGCCGTCTGCAAGTCTAGTTGTGTTTTGTCTGAGCTCTGGAGGGTATCTGGGCCGCTGCCATGTGAGATGAGACTCAGGCTAACTGGACAAATCTTCAAAATGGGTCACAATTAAGCAGGTCAATAGGCCACTAAATGTGACGGCTAAACATCCTTGTGTGGTGAAGGCCACCCCTTAACGCTCTGCGACGACGTGCGTTAAATAGTAAGTACATTCGTCAAACGCTTCCTTCATATTTACATACTAGCTTTTCGCCCGCGTGGACTTCGGATATATTGCAGTATAAAGGACAAATATAAGAAAACTTATCATTCCTACGGAAAAATCTAAGTTTCCCTCGGGAATATCATTTTTTCCGGGATATAAAGTACCCTATTATTTAATCCGGACTACTAAATTGGTTCAGTAATTAAATAAACAAACTCACTCTCCTATTTATAATATTAGTAAGGATATACTACAGGTGTATCATTTTTTCTAGCACAGTAGCGGTTACAACAGTTGTTATTTTTGTGAGTGACTGAGACATTGCCGAGACAAGACGGGCTAGTAGAATACTATTTTTGATAATGATGTATGTATGGTAGCAAATTGAATATAATAAAAGAAACTTTAACTGAAACGTTTACTGAAAGTGGTATTTGACAATTCGTGAGATAACACGTCACACAAGGAATAAAATCAAACAGCACAGTGGTTCGACAATTAGTTATTTTAATTTAAAATTTAAAAAGCAAATACAATAGGTATTCCCCTCTCATCGCTCATAAAGCTTTACACATAACATAATCGATATCTTTAAAAGTACAATGTAATAAATATAACAAACGGTGAATGACTCCGGCGCTAAGTAATGTAATGTGTGTGTTTGTGTGCGGAGCTGAGTCCGCTATCGCCGTCCCGCTCGCACGCCACTCTACTTGTCCTTCTCGCTCTCGGACTTCCTGCCGATGGGCACTGCCGCTCGGACCCTGGTGACAAACAAATACAACACTTTGTAATATATACTAGTGGATGTGAATATACTAGTGGCGCACCAAGGTTCCACTCGTGTTCTCCGCCGTGAACATATTTTTAATTACTTATCCCTATATTTTTTGTTGTATGATCTGTATTGTAAAGTACCATTAATACCTATCATAGTAGGTACTATTCTGCAAGTGTTAAGAATTGCAGGAGCGTCTGTGGTTGGTCTGATCTCTGACTTGTAACCGAGAGGTCGCGGGTTCGAGTTCGGCTACTGGACATGTACCAGAGGGACTGTTTTTCAGAGCCTATGTACGCAACGCAATGCTTGCACGGTGAAGGACAACATCGTGATGGAATCCGCACACCACAAGGTGTGTGAACCCTATAACGGCGATGGGCTCACCCCCTGTCACGTTGGGTTAAATACGCTTTGTGATCCGTGGGCATTTGCTTTAGCAAGTGCCTCTGCCTACCCCGCTTTGGGATTAAAAGGGGCGAAGTGTATTTTTTTTTTGTTAACAATTACTGTTGCTGTTGAGTATAATGTGCTTGCTGTATATTTTTGGCGATTACGCCAGTAGAAGAAAACGGACCAGCAACTTTTTCTCTCTGATAGAATAAATCTACCAGTCGACCCCACAATTAGGCCAATATTAGGCCTATCTCAGAACTCGACCGAAGCCGTTTGCCTGTGAAATCCGCCAGTAAGAAGTTGCGCCACTAAGAAGAAACAATGCGCGGACGTGACGCTTGACAAGAAAGCTGAAAATTGTTACCTATTGCTTTTAGCGTCCGAGTATTGTGCGTTCGTTGCAATGAAGTGAAATGATATACGACTTACTTGGCGGTGATCTCGTTGACCTTGCCGCGCACGAGCTCGAGGTTGGCGTCAACCTGCGCCTTGTTCAGCTCGTACGTCTTCGGCAGCGTGAATAGCGCGATCCACGCTGGAAATTGTACAATACACTTTGTAGACATTGCCATTTTATTATATTACTAGCAAACCCGGCGAACTCCGTTTCGCCACCAGATGGGTTCGTTTCGTTTACACGCTTTTCTGTTGAATTTTTTCCTGAATTTTCTTTGCTATAAACCTCACGGAGCCCAAGACCTTTCCAACGAATGCAAAACCGTGGAAATCGGTTCGTGCGCTCTGGAGTTATAGCGTCAGGGAGGAAAACCCGACTTATTTTTATATAGTAGATAATTAATTATACACTAGGAGATTTTTTCCACGAGTTTCTTCGAGATTTCATCTCTGTACCACTCAGTTTTTTAGACTCTGTGTGACATAAATTAAACAGTACATATTTAAATGATATTAGTTTTAAGGTTTCCGAACCGAAATGGTAAAATTGGATAATAATAGGATGATAGGTAATTAAAACTGCGCTACCCGTCTGCCTCATGAATAGTTAAAAAACTTGAAATCCACAGTTGATGTGTTTTCGATGTCGTTATAACAACCAATAGTAAAAATGTATGTGATTGTTTTTCCTCAATATAGATAACGGCAACAGATAGGTTGCCGCTTGAAATAATCACAAAAAATAATTACTCGATTAGGTATCAAAATCATGTTCTTTCTGCTGTCTAAGATGAATACTAAATTATTTATTTAATATGACACACCAACAACTTAAATACCTTAAATTATTGAAATATTGGAGTTCTGGTACAAGTGTTTTTCAATACAAAGTTACTCACCTAGTATGATGAGAGTGATGCCATTGAAGTAGGCGCCGACGTATGTGAGACACCACAGCAGCACACCGAACTTCAGGGAGTCCACCAAGTCCTCCACCAAGAATAACCTGTCAATTGAAACGAGATGCTCAAATATTTGTTGGTAGGAGCAATTGATTGAGTAAATCACACTCTGCACTTACAAATTTTATTTTAAAGTCAATCTAAACAGACAGAAGTGAATTTCATTTCTGTCTGTCTGAATTCACAATCTTGCCCTTGGACACTTTTAAGAGTTAGTTATTTTTTAAACTTTGCTCTTGAAAACAGAACGAACAGAAAGAAGATGTGTGTATGTCATAGACTTAAAACCCTAGCTCGCAAGAAATACTTAGGTATTCAAAATGAATACAAGCTGTGATTGGATGTTATGTTAAACACTTTCGACTTTTCGCTGCCATTGGTTGAAGCAAGCAATCCGCAGCGAGCACATGTCTTGTAATATCTTTATATGGGGTCCTGTTGAGGGGGTTGGTATGTAATTAACTTTATGATGTTTACCTGCGCAACTCGTGCAGCGTGGCGTTAAGGTGCGCGGTGCCGGCGGCGGCGGCGGCGGTCGCGCGCTCCGCTGGCACGCTGATGTCGCTGTCCAGCAACCATCTTGAGAGAGGAGAAGACATTACCTGATGATACCATTCTACATAGCTCTAGATAGTATAAATGGCGAGACAGGATCATGGAATTAGGATAAACCATATACTTTTATTGTACTTTTTTTCTTCAATTGACAGAAGTTTGAGACCCAATATATTTTATTTTTTATTTTATAAACTAGTGGACGCCCCGCGATTTCATTCGTGTAGTTTAATTATTAGTATTAAAACTTCAGACAAACTATAACAGGCGATGCGTCCCTCAGGATCCAAGCTATGTCCCCAACAACTTTTAGTCAAATCAGTTCAATCGCTCTTTAGTTATTAATAGTGTAACTAACAAGACCTTATTTTGTATCGACAATATATTACCATTCCTAGCTATTATTAGAATATCTAAATCATTTGTGACTGACTTATTAGCCATTCAGAGGTGCGGTAGTGATAATCTTTGTAGGACTAACAACATTTAAACTGGCTCACATAAAAATCGACAATAAAGGCTTATTCGCCTGCAGTAATAGCAAAGCTTAGGTGCAGATATTCCATTAATTTAACAACATCCAAGTTAATTTAACAAATGTGATGAAATTCATTTGTGCCTTGTAATATAAAAAATATAATATTTTTTTAATGATGTAGATACTCCGTGATAGGTTACGTTTTTAGCTATAATGTGGTACTTCGGCTAGAACTTTCCATAAATATTTTTGACCTCCATTTTAAAATGTATGGTTTTTATTCGCCAACTAGAAAGTATGGTCTATGAAAAGTTTCTACAATACGTTTTACTGCACGTAGATAAAAACTCCAGTTGGCAATATGCAAATGCAACACCCACATAACCCCTCAACCGTGACACATTCATTATTCTCAGACAACACTGTTGGCGCAGTGGAGAAAGTGTCCACTGGTTTACACCGTAGACCGGTTTACAAATTTGTAGAACAACTTACATTAACAAAGAACCCTGAAATATATTGAACTAGTGGACGGCCCGCGATTTTATTCGCGTAGTTTAGTAGTATCTGCATCCCGAATTTCAAGCGACTAACTTGAGCCGTTTAGATTTTTCATACAAAAGAATTTCCCCGTTTATTACCGTTCCCATGGGAATTTCAGGAAATCCTTTCTTAGTGCACCCCTATGGTACCTAAGCTACGTCCGTACCAAATTTCAAATGTCTACGTTTAGCCGTTTGGGCTGTGCGTTGATATGTCAGTCAGTCAGTCATTCAGTCAGCGTTTCCTTTTATATATTTAGATGTAAGTGCGAAAGTAAGTTACATGGACTTGGTCGAATTTTCACGCATGTTGCTAAACAGATGTACCTGGTGGAAAATTGTTTTAGTGTGATCGTAATAAAGAGCCTTTGCCTGCAGAAGGGTACCCTATGTCCCTTATATCATCTCGAAAATCCTTTGTTCCAAATATGATTCAGTAACGTGTGATGTTCGATGCCTTGTTACTTCGAAAACGTTTTGCCCATGTAGTCTGCCAAGAATACAGGATGACTTGGGGTCATGATCCGGACTCACTTTTTCTCACTCCGCAAATGATAGTGATTTCAATGATATACTTCTTTTTCATAAACAAAGCATTTTTTTTGTTATACAATTTAGATAAGAAAAGATACATTTAAATAAAAACAACTACATTATTGTTGTAATCCCTATAATTTTCCGTAGGCAGTATGTATAGTCGATCGACCTAAGGTTGAAACTGTCTATGAATGTGTGTATGCTATAATATAATAATAAAAAATAATTAGAAAAAATATGTTTTAGTGACACAGGAAGTGTCTTCAAAACTGATGGACCATTTTTTTTGGCCGACCGTGTGCTACGAAACACTGTACAGTGAATAAAACACAAATATTTGTTACCCACTGTGTGTGACACATATAGCGGTTCCTCCAATAGCACCACCAAACCTCCACCTATTGTTTTATGTCTTTGCCTACACCGCTTTGTGATTAAAAGCCGTGAATGTATATTTTTCTACAAATTTCATCAAATTAACCATGAGTCACTTGTCGAACATGAAAGAAGGGACTGTTAACAGCTGAACAATGAATAACATGAATAATTTAAGTCGTTGGAATTGGTCTGCGGGGAATCTGTTATTTTCTACTACGTATTTATCTATTGTTACGCGTATTATATTATTACTTTGGTGACTCAGTTTGACTATTCGTCGTTAGATATTATAAGAAAGTAAATATAAGACTGTAAAACATTTACACAATGGAAGTATAACGTAAAAACATAATTTCTATTTTTGCTCTAATGATAGAGAACTTAATATAGTCATAATTGGCTTCTTAGGCATTCTATAAAACTTCGTATCATCGTCTAAAATCTAATGGAATTATTTTATAGTCGTATTTGCTACGGTTACTGTTTTAGTTCGTACCTCCAGAATATTTTGACAAAAAAAAAACAAGTTTCCGATAAAGATAATAAACAAAAGAAATGTCGCTATTTCGGGCTGTTCGTAATACATAACGACTTCACGTTTTTTTTTAAATAACTATTTGACATTGTTTCTTTTGGTGGTTAAACATATTCAAAGTCCCTTCCTCATTGGGCAATTGAAGAAAAAGTTAATGGCACGAACATGTAGATTGAAGATGCAGCATTGTGCGATAGTCGATTTTTGCAATCTTCCCATTGTCTGATTTACATTTTGTAATGTTCAGTGTACAATTAAGAGGCTATCCAATCATTCAGTTCGTCTCCACATAATGCAGCCCCTTTCCGAACCGATGTAGATTGGTTATCTTATCTTTTAGTTGTTTTGCTTCAATGTTCATAAGTAATAGTATGTGTGTGTATCATCTTAGTGTAAGTCGGTACCTATATTACAATGAATACTTTTGCCAAGTGACCGTAGCTTTGATTGATATAAATATTATATTTTAACCATTTCGGGGACAGACCCGGCTTCTCAACGTGATAACAAAACTGTAACTCTATTATAGAGTTTCTATTGTCCTCAGTTGTGTGACCAAGAAAGTGTTAATAAGATTACGGCCATCACTCTAAAAGCATGTCACTAACTAGCATGTGTGTCAGTTCCTTACTACAAAAAGTTGTTTGTCTTTAACAACCGTCTAGACTTTCGTGCCATCTCATTCTAACATTTACCAGGTGAAAGAAACAATGCTAACACTAGACAATAAAAAAATATTACAAAAAAAAAGCCAACAAATTTGTTACTGTTCAAACGGCTTATTGTTCTGTGAGCTTAATATGTAAAACTGTAAAACACACTCACTTGAAGGGATGTCCTTCACTGGTCTTCTGTACAGCTTGTAAGACGTTCTTGTATATGCGGAAGGCGACAGTGCCGAACAGGGCGATCAGGGACACGTAGGCCAGCACCGACACCACGGAGCAGCAGGCCAGAGCGACCAGGAGCACCAGGCCGGCGCCGACCGCCGCGCCAGACTTCACCGGGTCGCGCCAGTAGATCAGCGACTCCACTGGAATTTGCGTAAAGGGGACGTGTCAAATGATTTCTTTAAAAAAAATAAATAGATGTCTATTGTGTATTTGAGGAAGGTATTTAAAAGTGCAAGATGTATGTGTCGATGTGTCCAAAGGCAGCAGTAGTTAGCGGTTAGGTTAGGTTACCGTGTTTGAAAGGTTTTGGAGTGTTAAGATTTTAGTCTTAAGCGGTCGGCATTTCTAATTATTACTATATAATTAGTAATTTAGCAAAAACAAATTGAAGCTACACACATTTCCTCAATGGGATAGATTACTGAGGAAATTTAAAAAACAAAGTATTTTTCTATAGGTATAGGCAGTGCATGAGGTGTATATTTTCAAAAGAATAGCTTGTTAGTGCAGAATTCAACGTTTTTAAAATTATCGTACTTTAGTAACACTTGCGTAAATATTGGCGAGATATAAAATATCATATTCTTAGGTAGATATTTATTTCTTTGGCAGTTCAATTCTGCGACTGTAAATGACCTCTAATTTCAACAGTAAAGTTACAATTTTGGAATATGTATTTTAGTTTCTCTACTGCAGTAATTCTCACAATGACATTTCATGAGTACTATTATAGAACACTACCATATTTTATCGACCAGCGCAGTATCTAAGGGACAGTTCGTGTAGTCGACAGCGAAAAAAAGTGCAGGTACCTGTCCAGAAAATTACTCAATGTCCGAGTAACTATTGTAAACATTAGACCAGCTGTTATCGGTGATGGACACAAAAAAGAAAAATGTGCCCAGCTGACATGGGATGTATAGATAGCATTTTAGTGGAGTTTAGTGTAATAAATAATAATAGTTTGAATGTTCCGTAAACTTAACTTTAATAAAGCATAAGGATAAGTACTAAGAACACTAACTAAAAGGAAAGAATCTTCCATTGCTACTGATTAAGTTATATAGTAATTTTGTATTGGCAAATTGTAAGTGCACTGAAATTATTTAAATAAAAAATAGCACAGCAAATAATTTACCTACATACTCAATTCGTATTACTTATACATATATCTAAAAGGTACCAAGTTATAGCTATACTGTGAATAATGAATAACAAGTATAAAATAGATTCACGGTTGCCTAATGCGTCGCTAAATAACGGTACGTGAGAGGTCAATAAAATTGCAACGTCGAAATATATCGGCGGGTTACAACCTGTGACTAGCAGTTATTGACCACACATGACGTATGCAGATAAGCTCACATAAGTATAACATAATAATTTTACAGTGATCATGACCCTGAACAGGTCGCATTATCAACGACACGGTAAATAGTGATATTGTAACTAGGTACTGTACATTACCGAAACACGTTTGCCGATAAAGAAAGCTGGTTAATCGTAATTACAAAAAAAACTTTACTGGCGGACCGTATGGATCGATTTTAATCACTGGCGCGAAACGTATTTTGAACACAATATCACATAAAACAATAAATGAAATTCCCGTGAATGTTATTTCCAAAACCGCGTACCGTGTCACAAACTGGCATTCAACAAAGTTAGTTGACTCATCTTGCACACGAAACAATGTATAAAGAACTTTTATCCAGAGCCACGTCGCAGCTTTACCTTCCACGTCTAAAGTAAAACGAACGCAAACATTTCACCAAAAGTTTCGACACCATCCTGTAGGGTGACTATATGCTTTCTGGAATGACAATAACGTTTTTTTAATTGATGTCGAAGGGTTTATTTACCTGGTCCGCGAGGAGGAAGGTCCTCGTACTGAGCGGCGTGGCGCGACTGCTTCGGGCGTGCCATGGCGGCGTTGTGGCGGCTGTGCGGCGCGAGCGAGCGAGAGAACCTGCACGTGGGCCGGTGGCACCGCCACGCGGACCCACCTTTCTACACACGTCATCCGCAATGTAGGGTCACCATCATTGCTGATACAACGGTGGGACTAAATCGCACAATATTTCGACCGCCACGACACGATTACAGTGGACGTACTAAATATTATTTTAGATGAGATTGTTCTACAATATTTTAGTGAAGTCGAATAACTAGAAAATATAAAATTATTTTACTAACAGTCGATAAATAACATAGTCACCCTATCCATGTTAAACATTAAGGCGTAAAAATTACGTAAGCCATTTTTGCGAATAACATCTTGTCTTATAATTATTCAAATAAATTAGGACATACAACTTTAAGTAAACCTTTCTCCTCGGATAGGTAATACGCATTCACGACGTCAAAATTTCACTACGTACACTGACATTTCCACGTAAACAGTTATTACAATAAAAGATTCGGAAGTCGTAACAAGTTCCCTTAGCCTATGAAAGACTTAACAGGACACAAAAAAATAAAATGTCACGATCAAGGTAAACTCTACGTACGTACAGCATTCGTATGAATTAGAGCTCCAATAATAAAAAATAAATTTCAATAAAAGTTCTTTATCAAAATTCAATATGACCATGTCCAATACAATTTCGCAAAATTGTATTCAGACAATACCCTGCATCGGTCGATTGAAAGCTAACTGGCCATATTAGCGCGTTTGCCAAAATCAGCACCTTCGATGCAATGGCAGTTGCCAGGCGGCGAACCTTGGGCTGTGCGTCGGTGGCTTAACGTCTAAAGCATAGAGTTCAAATTAGAAAAGTCAAGTTTTCAGAGACGTCGTCACCGTGGCCGGCAGTCGGCGGGGGTCAATGCCACCAGTCTAGTCACCGTGATATCGTTCTTTATGGGCAAATGGGGGGTTAGATCTTAAGCGAAGACGTGTCAGTAAAACTGGTATAGGGTTAGTTTATAATAAAGAGAAATCGAGAGTCAAAAGTAGAGATTACTTGACGATTCTGGTCCAGATTAATAGTTGTTTTCAGCATAGAAACAAAAAAATAAAAGTAATAAGAAGTATAGACTTGATTATTTATCAAGACAAAATGTATGATTCATCATAATGACATTGCAGATCCGTTTTGATGCTAAGTGCCTGAAAAAATGACTTAGCAAATGACAAACTAGTAGAATTTATCGTAATTTCGCTTCTCAATTTACATTCGTTAAAATGATGCTGTTCACATTTCCTGTGAACATACAGCATGTATGTACGTACCTAACCACCGTAAATATTACCATAGATCTAGCTTACGTATTTCGAGTCGATAACGCTGTTAAATAAGCACATATGGCTGAACATTTATAAAACGAAACGAAACGTGCTCTGGTATGTGAACGTCATCGGCTTAGTATAAGATTCATTAAACGAAAACAGCATTATACTCGTCGATAGTGATACTTGAATGAAACAAGTTGTAAAGAATGTTTAATGCATTAGAAAATAACAGCACGAGAGGTTTCCCACGTTACGTTATGTTAACATTTTGTTCACACTTCAATAATCTTTACGCGTAACTCCAGTATCTACATTAAACATTTTGGTTTAGGTTGCCACACCCGAGATTTGTTTCAAAAGATTTACTTATCTTCATACTTTGCAAGATCTGAGTCCATGTCTTAGACGATCCTCTATTGCACCTGAAATATTTCCTTTGGGATCAAAATTTTATTTCCATGGATTTCTTCAGCATTATCCAAAGAACCTTAGCATTATGCACAGTCAAGGAGACATTAAAAAAAGTAAGCAGCATTATATGGGATGTTCGATTGCACTAGGAGAAATAGATTGACATCTATTACGGGTAATGCTTACTTCTGGAGAATGGACTAAAGCGCCACAGCGGGAAAATTAAGTTGAAAGTGTATAAAGGTCCCTTTTCTTGTTCTCCCAGTGCACGATCATTATACACTTCTCCGTCTAATTATAGACTTCAATCGATTATCAAAGTTCAGTTCAAGTAGATTAATTGGAAAGCGAAATTGCTTTGCACTTCATACGTTATTTATGAATAACATCGTTGCTCGGGGGCATCGACTCTTTAAGCGAATCAATATGGTTTCCGGCAATCGTATATTATGATTAAATTAAGAAATGATAATAATAATATCTAAGGTAGGTAATCAAAATTTTAAACATTTCAACAATATTGGCAATCTCAATTTTAGGTTTTAGGTGCAAAACTACTTTCGATATACTCGTAATACATGATACCTTTCTGCTAGCAAATCCTATAACATTTGTTTAAGAGACAAACGAAAAAAAAAGTATGCTAAATGATTTTAAGACACGTATTTTGGTTTTCCGTTTCCATTCGTTCTGCACAGTATGTTGGAAGTTTAAGAATTACTGTAAAATTATGATAAGTAATAACAGTGTAACAATAACAGTTGTCCATAATTCTTAGGCCATATTCTCCATCATTAATCTCAAGGATATGTTACGTGTAATCTGTTTGTGCAATAGATTTTTTAAACGTTCTTATTTCTATTGTTATACTTTGCAACGTTAAATCCTTAAAATTTTATCTGAAGGAAATCCGTGGAAATTATACAAATGAAATTGATACGACTTACTCTTCATGAGTAATACACTTATTATATTACTATACAAATGAAACATTACCTTTCGTTCTTAAGGCGTCATCGATTTGTATAAAATAAAGAACTAAATAATACACTAGGATCTAAAAGATCCCGCCTGAACACTGTAGTGCTATAAATTATAGCGAATGCTATCGTATCCAGATAAGAATTTTAAACGATAACAAATTTTGTTCTCATAATCTAAATAATTATTATAAAGTTGCTTGATTTGTCGCGGAAGGTAAGAACTTATCATCTTTGTGTAATTGGCAACAGAATGTTTTCAAAGTAAGGCAGCATTGAATTATTTGTATTTGAAATCTTTATAGCACTAATAAAATTTTGTCTGAACTTTTATACAAGTACTATTTTTCAGATATTCACTTACTTAGAAAAGATTACTAACTTACGAATAAGATAAGTTTAGATACAGACGATATACAGTCTACAGAAATTGTGTCGCCGTGTATTACAGTAAAAATTACGAAACGTATTTGATAGTAGTTGATCTTAGTCAAGAATTCACAGATAAATAATTTCCCAAAGACGTTATCACAAATAGAGAAATACATAGAAATATTTTGAGTCACTTGAAAAAATGTAGTTATGACATTGAAATCTTCTAAACATGATTTCTTGCTGCCTTTTGCTAAATGATTTAGGTTTCGTTCGATCCTAAGCAGGTGTTGTTTTAACCAAATTGTAGTGTTCTTAATTAATAATTCTGTATCACTGTATTACTTTTCTATAACTATATAACTTAGGATTAAATTGAATGAAATGAAAGATATAATTAACATAATATATCTTATGGAAATTCCTGAGCACAATGCTATTATCAAAACATATATTTGACTTCTACGTAGTTATTTGTCACAGGCAAATACGTTACACATAAATATGTCCGAATTGAAGTATTTAGCGGAGAAGTGACCCAGTTAGTGACTATAGTAATAATAAAGTAGTTACTTTACTCATACCATTATGTAATGAGTAAAACTGGTGATTGAACAGTGTAACAAACAAACACACTGTTTAACAGAAAATCATCGGTATTATAATTGTCAGTAAAAGCATTAGTATATTAGAAACGAAAACAAGTAATTTGGTAAACTAGTTCTAATTGGTGTCAATTAACAACTTCTAAGGTCAGTGAGTAACTAATGCAGTAAAGATAAGGAGGAAAGACTGACACATAAAACATGGTTCACAAGTTTCTGCCGTTATCAACATTCACAAGAGTGCGACGAACTCAAAGCATAATGTGGACCTACAAAGAAAGCGAGGAAAAAGCAGTCCCCTAATTTTCTACGTGTTGATCATTTTTGAATGTGTCACACAGTTTTCTACCTTGTGAACACTATGACAGAGTCCAAGTTCTATTTTAGCGGATTTATTGTCACACACTACCCGAATGACACTACTATCAGTGTGCTCTTGGCACCATGTTTTATTGGTACTGCTCATATTTAACGTTTAATTGGTAATTGATTAGGAATATTTTTTACGAGACGGAATAGGTCAGGGTGCCTGCCTCTAGACGACGAGCGTAGATTCTTTTCCCGCCTCCGATATAATGATTTAGTGATGTGTTGAGGCATGCGTTACGGTGTGATCTACTTGTATGTATTACAAAGTATGGTCATATTGTATGTTATCAGTCTCTAGTCACCGACACAGAGTAGTAAGTATATGTACTTGTTTTGGGCCAGGTGATCGTGTGTGCAATGTCCTGATTTTACTATTTTCAATAATGTAACTTAACGTTTCTGCGCAATGAAGTGGAATTAACTATTGCAGTACCTATCGACTACTTTATAAGACACGACAACCGTTCTTTTCAGGATCCATATTAACTGAAACCGATAAATGAGGCCCTTCAAAGCAAACTTTCCCTCCGCAAAACGGATGCAGCTATTATTGTAACATTATCGACAGCGTATTGTTAACGTCACAGTCTTCATCTCACATGTCCTTATCTGGTTTCACCTCTCCGATTAAATATTATGTTGTTGCCCCCAAAGGAATATCGACCTAATGGCCACCTAAGATAGTCCTATAACCCTTTGACAATAAAAAAACTTGCACTTACATCAGAGTTGAAAGAAATAATTGAATTAGTACAGTGCAAATGGGTGTTCTAGACTGTGTGATGTAGCCGCCAGACCTTATAATGCGATTCACAATCCAAGTACTTGTCTGCCTGAATCGTCTGAAGATTCCTTTTAATTCTGCAGTTCAATGCCAGTCAAAATTTAATCTAAATCGAGCTTGGCAAAGGTACAGTTTTTGCACATTGAGTAGTCAGTCGCGACACAAATGATGGTACCTGTCGCGCATGCGTACGAATTGAATGTGCTATTCGAATGAAAAAATCAACAGTACAATCTCATACGGGCAACCGCAAATGAACTTTATGATAATGAGTATTAGATAGCAAATAGTTCCTAAGCTACTTCAGCTGGCAGACATATCGACTCAAAATAGCAGGCCAGTTTCACACGGCGATCGTCTTTTTTCATCCTAAATTGACGATTTGGCTAAAGTACAACTGTAACAAAGGTGACTGTACCGAGAAATGTGTAATTTCTAGGGTTATTAACACGTTTTGGCCGTTGTACTAATATTGTCAGGAATGCGGAAAAAATACACGTCAGTTTGTAAAGTTAATAGTTTCTAAGCATTTAGCTATATTAGGATCGGGGCAAAGTTTAAAACACAGCAACTGTGACACATCTATATGCTATTGACAAGACCTTGACACATGTTATTATTGTTCACTTGACAAGCGGGGACAATAAACTAGTACGATGTTGTCTGTCGTCAGGTGTCGCCCTGGCAAGTTACCCGGAATCCGAAGACGACAGGGCGAGGGTAAGTGCTGGATACAGTAGCTAGCTATCGATCGTCAACACGTTTATTAACTAGTCACAGGTCTCACTTAGGTGCACTGTACAACAACGGTTACTAGGTCATAGGTCGTGCTGCGCGCTGGGCCACTGCGCCGTCCCGGAATTCCCACTCGCCATAGTAATATGTCTTCTGGCAGGGCCAGGATTTTTCACTTACCTTTGGGATGCAGCCTCTGAGGGTCGAACCAAGCATCTGCAAAGAAGGCGGTTAGTGTTAGTTGCGATAGTGAAGCGTGCAAGCGGTATTATGGTTGTTAGGGGACTTACTCGGGTTGAGAATGCTGCAAAGGGTAGGCCCCGAGTCTGCCATGTTTGGTTTTTACGTAACTTTATGGTGTTGGATGCGGCGGCTGAGAGGGACGCGCGCCGCGCGTGACATTCGCGTCGATACTGAGTGTGTCGGAGCCCCGCGCGGCCACCGCAGCCCCCTCGGCCGGCGCATGCGCGACACGCGCCCTGCGTGCGCACTCCCTCAACACAACATTAGGCTCTCGGGATCTCGGGATCTACCTAACTCAACCTAATGTCACTTGCGGCTCATAGCGAAGAATGTATTTATCATACATTGTATGTAAGAATGTACCAATTATTATTATTATACATGGGCACATTAAAGTGAAGGTTGCATTATGAAGCAGTTAGTTGCAGCAGTATGTTAAGAATTATGAAAAGTTTAGTAAGAAAAAGATAGTAGATGTAAGCATTGAAATATGAAACATTTACCAAGAAAGTAAACATACGAACTCTCGTGTAATATTGGTAACAACATGGTAAAAACATCAGCCCTCCAACATTGTCCAGGAAGATTTTTCGCTCCGTGACTCAAGTCGCGACCTTGGATTTAATTTTGCGACTTTGTTTTTTAGTACAACAAACGTCGAACCGATCTCAAATAACTTGTACGTACTCAATAGTGGGTCTTCGAAACAGGATTATGATAACGTTTATCTGACATCGTATAACACAGAATGTACTGATAACCGGGAGAATTTATTATAGGTAGACATTGTTGGTATTGCAAAATATAAAATACACTTTAATTGTACAACTTACAACCCTATTGACATACACAGATTTTTTGGAGACATGACTTCTTGTTTTAACAATTGGGGCTTAGATAAACATTGCACCCCAAGCAAAGCACTCCAAGAAAGAAATGACAAGACATATAAGGCACTGCGATTGGTTGACAGAAGGCAATTCGCACGATAACGACATAGTAGCCAATGAAAGCGCGTATTTTTGTTCTGTCGTGTCTTTCTAGACGCCTTTGCTAGGGCCGTAGTAGGTGGTCGTGGGCATTCATGGTAGGTATCTGGCTACAAAGCCCTTTTATGTTTAAAAAAACAGCGCCTATTATTATTGTCGACTGGTACACAGTGGTTACACTATTGTTTTCCATTCACTTCCTAAATTACACTTAAGATATTGACATAATATCCTGATTCACGCAATTTTTGACATGAATTTGTACTGCCCTTTTTTGCTGGCGAATTACGAAAATCCTATAGGTACGTAAGTGCGATACTTTTGAAGTAGTTTTAATTCAGGATATTTTATTGCTAACTGAGTGCTTTTGCTACTTCTCGCCTACTTACAACTACATTGATTTAGCTAAGATTTAATCTTAGTCAGGTTCTACGTTAAAATTGTAATATTTCCAGAAAATTCAAAAGCTAGAACATATCAGTAGTAGATTAAATTTTGTCACTAAACAGTACACACTTAAAAAAACTCTTGTACTTATATGCTTACTTACAAGGGGATCTTGTTGATCTAAGATGTCGCTCGTACTGCACGAGATTTTCACAATGAATCGCTAAAAACTTCTTTCTAGTCAAATTTAATTAAATTATGTTTTTACTTACTTGTTTTCGCGATAATAAAGTTTGATTTAATTAAAATTATTTTAAAAATCGAATTTGTCTGGCTTTTTGTTATAGAACCGAGGAAGACCTTTTTTATTGTTTAGTAGTGATAGGCGAAGGCCGCAGAACCATAGCGCCATGCTCGTTAAAACAAAAGAATACCTCTGGTTATTATAATGCCATCCAGTGGTCGATTTAAGACAGCAGGAAACACAGACGCAGTTCGTACTATCAAGGTCGTTATGGGTAGTTCGGTACTACCCATAACGACGTAATTTCGAAATGTACTTACAAAAGTTACAAATATTCTTGTAGGTAGGAAGACATAATCGATATTGTTGTCGATAGATAAACTTAACGATACGAATCTACTGTGATGGTCGATGATTTAGTCATAATGTCTATTCGACGTAACGAACGGAGAATGAATAGCCATAAGCCATTTAGTATGCATAATTGACTGACAGTCCATTTATGTAGCACTTGACTTCACTGTTCCATGTAAGGTTGAATCTTACGCAATCGCTCCCAAGTTACTCTGAGCTAATACATCTAACTGTCTCTATAGAACATAAAGGTCAAGTTGAAGTATAACATTTTTTAATCTAACTCCTGACTGTATCGACCTTGAATGGTAGACGAGATGACTCAGACAAAAGATTTCTTCATAAACACCACACAGTTCGATCCTACTTTTGAGAGTTGGAAAGGATCGCTTTTCCGATCTATGCACGTACAATCGTACATATCTGTTTGTATTGGTTTTTAGTGAATCAACTGCCGCATTTAAAAAATACCTATTGGATGAGGTAAGTACTTAGTAAATGAGTAATTTTGATACAGATTTTTTGTTGTTTTGAGCGGAAAGCTTTAGTTTTGTTTAACAATGGTTTTTGTTTGTAATATGCGCGTTACGCCACTTGTCCTACTAAAAGTTAAGTCGTAGTATATAACCTTGATAAGTCTACAAGTACCTAATGTTTTTGTTATAGTTCAAGTTTGATATATTTATTTGGTTCGGCTCTCAGATCTCGCATCAATATAATATTTATAATATTATTATTTTTTAATTTATAATATTTTTATTTGTTAAGTATATTTATTATATTCTTTATGTATTACAGGACACCAATAAGTTATGCGCGTAACTAGAACATCTGTGGTCCAGTTGGTCGGATACTTGACTTGCAATCGGGAGGTCGCGGGTTCGAGTTCGAATACTGGACGTGTACCAATGGAACTCTTTCGGAGCCGATGTACGCAACGCAATGCTCGTAGGGTGAAGGACAACATCGTGATGAATCCCGCACACCCTAAGGTGTGAACCCTATAACGATGTGCTCATCCTCTATCACTTTGCGTTAAATACGCTATATAAATTTACAGAGGGTTTGGTATTTTTCACATTTGCCTAACACCAGAGACAGAGATCAAGTTTTAGTATTTGTAAAGAAGGGGATTAGTGTTATATTCTACTAGGCTGCGGCTAGGAGCATGTGTGTCACTCACGTGTGGATGTGCTAGCGACTAATCTCGGAAAACAGCCAAAAACAAAATATATTCACACTATTGACAAATAAGAATGGTCTCGTTTTGGAAAAGTTCTATTCGCACCGTTCAGCACACTAGGTTTTGTGAACGTGAGTTACAGTTGGAAACTTCTAAGCATTCATAGACATGAAGGTACATTAAATATTCATTGACAAAAGGCGATTTCGTGTAGTTGCATTAAGTACACTTGCAGCAGATCGGTATGGTAGGTCGAAAATGCAATAGAAACGTCACTGGATACCTTTTAAAACTTCTCAATATGGACTTTCTAATCGTTTCCTGAACAATACAATTTTCTAATAGGCTAGGTGAGGTGACTATCCGGTCACGTATCGCTAAGCTTCAAAATATGGCGTCAATGGTTAAAAATAACCAGTGACAGGACAAACCCGTCACAATGCAAACATGTCGTCGGATGCAAATTGTGTTAATGCCACTGATAAAGCCTGGTGATGTAAGTACGTAGGTACATATGTGTGATAGGACACTAAGATCAGGTTAATTACAAATAAACATCTCTCCATAATATGAAATAGTTCAAACTCGAGGTAGTTACACCATTTATTACAGGTTCCCTGATCCTTGATTTATTAAAGACATCCAGGAGATATAAATAAATTATATTTATTATATCGATTGTGGGAGAGGTTGGCTATTTTCGCATCCCGGTAATGCGCATGTTATAACAAATAAGTATGTTATAAATAAACTTTGCTTTTTTAAGAGTAGGAAATGCACTTGCTTCCCAATTTTGCCAACAACCGTTCCATCCAACGACATGATCGCTAAAGAGTGTAATGAACGCAACAGCCGAAGCATTTCTTAAATCATGTCCTGACTCTACCGCGACTAGTACCTACATAGATTAATAATTGGTGTTGATAGAGAGTAATAACGTTCTGACGCATAGAAAAAAAATCTCTGTGCTGGCACCAAAGTAATTTCTCTACAGAAGGGTCGCTTCCCGACTGCTTTCACAGTTTTAAACCACCTCTGCGTGACCCAAACATTAGTCATGCAATTTACATACCTAGTCACGAAAGTTAGGGACCCTAGACTAGACAGAGACACGATTTGGAATGAATCATGCTATTGTTTTTTTAATATGTTATAAAAACTAGACTGTCTAAATAAGTTGTGTCAGTGCCTGTACATTATGGTTCGACATTATCAGGAACATGGTGAAAAATTGTATTTTATTATATTAAGTTTACTATAAGTTTATTGTTGTAGTTAGACTGCACTGTTAGATTGTGTTAAATATAACTTAAGTCGGGGAGAGTATCCAATACGAGCAATATTCTGCTCAAATAGTGATTCTGGCATTATATTTACACTTGTGTAAAAAGAGAAAATGTAACAAAAAAATCTACAATAAAAAATATCCTCAAATCGCCACAAAGTAGAAATTAATAAGTGCATTTATATTTTAACCTTATTCGGTATAATGTAAAAATAAAAAGTATATTATACTTATAAAAATGTTTCTAGAACGCGAAATATAGAATTTATTTTAGTTAATATAAAAAAACTTCAACTGAGGAACGGAAATCGATTCAACGCTAAGTATCTAAAATATTGGTATGTTTGGATGTGTGTTACGAATAAAGCCTGCAAGACGGATTTAGATAATTCTTTGATCATTCGTCCATTGTCCCTGAGTAACATAGGCATGTATTTTATCTAGAAATACCCACGGGAACAGATTAATCCGTGGCGCAGAGCTAGTATTCAATGTAATTTCATATTCAGAAAATTCAGTATTGAGTTAGACTTTATTGAGCTTCATGTAAAAAGGTTTACACAGGTTTGTATATTATAATTTCTAACCAAAACAGTAGTTAGTAGGTAAAGCATGCAATGTGCGTGCGACATATAGCAAAATTACATGCCCTTGTGGAATTAACTTCAATATTGTTAGGGCGCACAAAATTAAGCCCTGAGTTCGCTTTTAGGTTTTTTGAGGGGTTGAAATACTGAGAAATAGCCGTGAGTCACAGGTTAGGGTATCACAGTCAATTTACATATTAAATACTATATTACACACTCGCACTTCCGGTCAGGGCATGGCACGATTGACAGTCCCATTTATTTTTATTTAAGTACGTAGTGTAACAGTAACTGGCTGGAAGAAGATATAAAAAGTATCCAAAACCAACGATTTACGTAAATATGTGGGAAAAGCGAAAGTTTTTAGATTACGTTACTATGCTGATTACTAATTAATCAAGTACCTAGCCCAAAAATAAAGACAAAAAAGGGTTATACGTGTGTAATAATAAGTCAGTATTTATATTTTTATGTTTTTTCTTGTACCGCAAGGTACATTCACTCGCAACTAATTTCTTCTTATGTAGATTACATAACTCTTAAGTAAAAAATCTATTTCACTGCATAAAAATGGCATTAGAAAGTTGTGAGTGGGCGAGTGACAAACAAACTTTCATTATAATTATTTTTAAAGTTATCAAAGAAGCTGGAGTAGAAGTCGTACAAAATACAATGTTAGCACAACAATAAACATAGAACCCCTGTTCACAGTTTGTTTCTGTAATTGAAAACTTTGAGGTTTTCGGAAGAAGGTGCATTTATTTCAGGGAAAAATACGACTCTTAAAACCCGACGGGCGGGTCGGGTGTGAAAAGATCGATGAATGTGGAAGATGCTAGAGACAGTCCTGCGAGGATCATGGCAGACAGAATTCTATTAAGTAAATGAATTCAGTCTGTCGTAATCCTATTAAAATTATATTTCATAAGTACATTATCAAAGCTATTCATATTGTTACTATCTTTTATGTCTGGGTAATTACAGGTTTGTAACAATGAATGGTCATGATTGAATTAAACTATTAGATAAATATTTCATGATTGGAACCACTACATAATGATTGTGGCTTTAATACACTTTTAGCACACTTTAAGCTGAATGTTACCATCTTCAGCAAGGTTTGTCTCGATTTGTGATCAAAAGGCGTACGTGTATAATACGAACAACAACAAGTAATGAATAAACGTAACTAAGTCAAAAACCGTAAGGTATAAGACTTTAAGTAGTAATTTATTGCTAATCCCTATTTTGGAGCAGACATAGTGACGGCGCGTCCGTCTGCCTACATCGGCAGCACAGTATCGATCCGACACCCCACGGCCCACCCAGCCGGCCTTACAGTCTGGGTTTTTCCTACTTCAAAACAAAGAATATGCCACATATGCCACATGTATACCCGCTGGCTACCCATATGTATGTGCTATATGCACGACCCATTTAAAATCATACAAAGAAACAACGAACGTCCGAAATAATTTAAGAAAATATCCGTCATTTCATTTCGTCTCATTTAGTACAATAGAACGTGGCATACGGGGGCGAACGCTACTGGAGTTGCCACTTCGCCTTTGTTGTGTTGCAAAGTCAACGTACTTGCTGACCCGAGATGCCTGCCATTTTCCACCAGCGCGACGTCATCCCAGGAACAAAAGAGCATCGTGCGGAAAACTGCGCCGCAATTTGTGGCACCCTACCCTAAATATGGGTCAAGGGCGCCAAAACCACGCCCTCCGAATCGTGTTAACTAATAGCCGTGCCACTAAATCTGTATAAAAACTCGTACTGTCTAAACTAGTGTAAATGTTTGGAAGCATGTGTTTCTACATTTATAATATATTATTTTATACGTAGGTACGTTACGTTCGTAATATATGCAAATATCTTTATTTTCCTGTAGACGTGTGCACGAGTAGCTAGTTAGTTTGAATACTTGAAGACACAGAAACTAGGCACGTTATCCATTTCATCTGTACCTACTCCGTTCCAAAGACAATAATTTATAGTCAATCAAATGTCTCTAAGTATACATAAGTAATATAAACTCAATGCTAACTTCCGTGGTAGTAAGGAAGTACCTACACAAAGTAGTCCAATTTTTATTTAGCAAATGGATATTTCGCAGTGCCACATGTTTGCCTTATGCTTGGTATTTTTTTATGATATCGTAAACTTTAATTATGTGTTTGATATAAAATGGGGCATCCGCAAACACGATATCTGCTTTAAGTGATTTGGATGAAAAATCAATTGAATTAAATTATTAGTAATGATGACGAAAGATGTAATTAAAGCCAATAATTCAGACACGATGAAACGTTTGTGATTGACAAGCGGAATATTTCCGAAGGTGACAAAAGGACGTACAAAAATACATTATGTAAATGTTCGTTGCAAACTGCTGAGCTAGGACTATTCTAGTCATAACTGAACCGTAAATAGGTAGGTATGCAGTGAATTATACGAAACACCTACTACATTGTGAGTAATGATAAAAGCCATACATTATCAGGATAACGTGAGGAAATGATAACCACTGATTACATTCCAAAAAAATTCTGTTGCGAACTAAATATTTTTACATAAATTTTAGCTCGATAATAGTGCAGCGGAGCGGCGCCGATTTAAAATTAAACTCACATGTGACATCATTAGCAGATCCCATTTTTGAGTGAGCACAAGCAGCGTGTTCCGTAAACGGTCTCAATTCACAAAACACCGGTCCTCACAAAGTTATTGAAAAACTACAATTTTATTGCAACGAGCTTGACGTAAGCTTTGTTCGATGGGATTCGTACTTCTGACGAGCTAGCTTCAGAACGGCTCTAAAAATAGGACAGCGCTGTGACTACCGCGCTGTGCGTGGCGGTACCCAAGTCTGACGTATTTTAATACTTTTCGACTGAAAAAAAAATATCAATTTCCTCCGTATCTGCATGAACACGGATAAGACTGGAATCGTGATAGCAACAAAGACAACGTCTGTTTAGCACTTGCGCTTTACATCACATGCGTTTTTGAATTAATATATTCCTAGTATACAATCTTAAAAACTCTTTTGTCTAGACATACTGCAATCTACTTATTAAAGAAAGTGGGTCGCCTGAATTGTAACTTTCGAATTTCAGCAGTCTTTACATTGCAAAAGAGATAAGATAAAGATAACGATACTCTCGGTATACGAAAAGCAAATAGACATTGATAGCATCGTGCAAAATGTCTGAGCTACAGAGTGACTATCCAGCAATTATGGTAAACTGTGCATTTATTGAGGGGTTCAGGGAAATGTATCGATTTTATGTTGCCTAGTGACACTACATTATGACAATAGAAAATCATTCCAACTTTGCTCAGGTGTAACACGGAGCCTGACGAATTTGCAAACGGAGTTAGTAACAATAGTCTCTGGAGTCGAGACTCGAGATGGCCGTTTCATTGTCTGTTATAATGTGGAGTACAATATAATACAACTTCATGAATAGTTGGATGGAAGGCGAGTGAAAGGCGTAGGTTTCAGAAGTTGCCGTTAGGTCGCGCTGCATCGCGGTCATCGCACTTGACGCTTCGCTACTTTTGCAGCAATTATACTGATCCACGAAATATAGTGGTCGGAAATTCTTAAAAAATACGTAGGGTTAATTATAGAAAGATTCTTCCAATAGTAACATCATTCCAATAGTAATATTGTTCTGTATTAATTAATAATTAAGACATTTTAATATATTGGTTTTACGTAGCTTGTCGCTATTATATAATTTTTTGGTGCATTCCATTTATTCTATAAAACGTTTTATTGGTTTTACTTCCTACTAATATTATAAATGCGAAAGTTTGGATGGATGTCTGGATGCATGGATGAATGAATGTTTGTCCTTCTTTCATACAGAAAGTAGGACAGATCTACAATACTGCCAAGTTTAATAAACTAGAATAATATATAGGTTATATTATAATTTTGGGGATACGTTTTAAATTATTTATGTTTTAGCACAAAAGTTAAGGACAGGGAAAAAGTAACTTGCGGTATATTCCTGCGTGCGCCGACCTGACATCGTCGATCTGACAACATTCGTTAAAACTATGTTCTAAGCAATCACAGGTTTTGAAACGTTCTACAAAAATGTCCGCGATATTATATGCTTATCTTTTACAGTTTATCCACAATAATCATTTAATGTAAATGAAACATGAAAAAAACAAAGAGTTATTTGCGAAGCTTTGGCATGGATGGAAAAATGTAACTTTGCGGAACGAAGTTCGCCGGGTCAGCTAGTCGTTGATAAATGTAATTGATCATAATATCTCAGGCCTATGTCCAGCAGTGGACAAATATGGGCTGATGATGATAATACCTCATATTTGATGCATGTTGATTGCGCATCATGATTATATTATGTGAAGTGTAACATTGTCTATACAAATTTTGAAATGAAAACTCCTAATTATTTTATATCAAAAGAAATAAGAATAACGAAATGTACGGTTAAATTGTGGCTACAATTATTATGAAACAAAGCCATTAGTACGCCGGCCGCCTACGGTCTAAATGCTGAATCATAATACAGCATCATCGATATTTTTATGGAAACAGATTTTAATCGTGGGTGGATGACACAGATTTAATATGTTATCAAGTCTTTCCCTTTAAATGTGCATTTCGCTTTAAAATACCATATGGTCGAAAACATATTTAATAATTACCAAGACAATGTGTGCGTTCACAGAAAGTTTGTTATTTGGTACATTAAGCGACTGTTTTATCAAAAGTCCCGTTCATTATCAATTTCGACCTAAATCGTTCCGTTTCTAACATGTAGTATAAACTCTAAGTTTTCTTTTTTCGACAGCAGTTCTTAGTATTGGTAGATGTGATTTTAATAGATAGGTAGGTTGTTGTCTATCAGAAAATTGGCTCTCTTTTTATCGACGGAGTCAAGGTACCATCTCGGGCCGTAGCCGCACGCCAGCCGGCATAAAAAGCAGTCACGAAATACGATGACTCATGTACTTAACAATACGAACGTGGTCGGAAGCCGATTACGAAAAAAAAAAACCACCGACCGACACTCCAAAAACGGTACCTACATACGACTGAAGTAGATTAGAATTTTATACCCAAGAGCAAATTGAACCACTGTAATGTGGGCACTCCTGGAAAAACATGCAAACATTACGTCACAGGTTATTTCAGTGTAGAATGAAAACAGGATTCAGCGACGGAGCGAAATTGAAAACGTAATATTTTAATTCAAATAGTTTTATGAAAATTCACTTACCAAGTCCCATTTGGCAGAAAATGACTTCAGCTTCTATGACATGGGCGTTGTTTGACCGAGTCGGCGGTTTCTCTACTGGAGCCGGCTTAGGGGGGTCGACTGGTTTTGTCGGTGCCGGTGCTGGCTCTTTAGGTTCTGGGACCTTCTGAGGGACTGGTGGTTCAGGTGGTTTGGTTTCTTGTACCAGTGGTATGTTTTGCTCGATTTTCACAGGCTCCGGAATGACTGGCGCTGGAGCTGGTGCAGGTGCGGGTGCAGGTGTGGGTGCCAATACTGGTGCCGGCGGGAGGAGTGGCGTAGGATCCACCGGCGGCTCTGGGGTTGGAGCGCTCGGCTTGCTTTGTACAGGCTCTGGCCGGTGCATCGGAGACTCTCCAGCCGTGTCTGATTCACTGTCTGTGAACTTGTCAGCCAAATGATCACTAAACTTTTCAACGGATGGTGCTCGTGGACTGTCTACGAACAAGTCATCCCGCTCGGAGTCTAGGAAATTTTGTGAAGCGGCACGAGCTGCTGCCGGAGCGTGGAAGGGCGATTCCTCAGAGTCCACTCGTTTTCCATCACGATCCAAGTGCTCGAAGTCGTCAAGGGAGTCCTGCTCTCGCTTGATCGGTTGAGGAATCAAAGGGTTTTCAGGAAGTTGGTCACCACCAGCGAAGTCACCAAGAAGAGAGTCGGCGGTATCCATTTTATTTTTTAGTTAGTATAAAAAATGATATGGAAAAAATCTTTAGGAAAGTAAAATGTTTTGCAGGGCCACAAGGAGGGTCCAGTCGTGGCTCCTACCTCGTTCGAACTGATGTCTGCGCCGCGCGCCGATAGAACAACGTCACTCAGCACCACTAAAAACGGTATTACTCATCGTCGTCCCCTCTATGTAAACTGCACGGTGTGTGTTCGATAATATTCACAGAAATGGATGAAAGATGTCGTATATTCTTTTGGACACTTACTTGTCTTCCTGTATTAAAAACACGTAAACTTTTACTAAAAGCACATACAATTTCAAAATAACATTGATTGTTTGTTTGTGATTATATTGACTTTTCTTTGGAAGTCTTTGTTTTGATTGGTCGTTTCTTCCTTGGTGCTACTTTATCGACGTACAAAACAGCGAGAGCGAGGAAAACGAGACAGCAATATTTTCGTTCGGAAATGGAAAATGATTCATGGCATTTTCGTTCAGAAATATGGAATTAAAATAAGTTATATAAACTTGAAAGAAAATTTGTACGCTATGCAATTTTAATCTTTGCATACAAATATTTCAAGTATAAAACTTCTATTTGAACTCTGGATCGAAAATAACGTAAAAATAGGTACCTACGACTCAAGTGGGCCTAAAATACTGCGTGTTGAGAAACTACTGCTGCAAAAAAAGCTTGGTGGTGCTGATTGATTGACAGTTCGTTTGACACTGACAGACATTAGTGCATTACACACACTGACACAAGGATGGCGGCTCTTGAGCAAAACGGTTGTGTTTCGCCGTGTGAATTAGAAAAGTCGGCAATAAAGCGAAACAACGGTGTTACAAATGGTCATGTAAAAAGTGCAAAATTATTCGAACATAATATAAATGGCTACAAGAAGGCCAGTAACAGTAATGGCATTGCGGTGAGTATACTAAATAACCTATAATTTACGTTGTTTCTGGGCGCAAAGGCCTATGTGGGTTCTTCCTCTGTAATAACTATTTTTGAATGGTATATTTCATCGTTACTAAATTATGTCGTCCTTCATAAAATTTTGCTCTGTTTACTGTATACTGGCGCACTTTTCCTTGGGAGGATGAATGTTCAGATTTTCTTCAGGAATAGTATTAGTTGAGTGACAACTTAACTTTACTCCCTCTTAATACCTATTAATTCTATAATTGTATGAGTACTTAACAGTAAAAATCAGTAGAATCAAATTCTAGAAATGTTGTATTATTAGGTAGGTATTTATATCATAGTAAAAATATGTAGATGTAGGTAATAATTATGCATCATTGTTTGTTACCACTCATATCAATTATAATTACTCACTGTGTAATGCCAATTTGTAGGTACATATAAAAAGATCAAATATTTGAGTTACTTAGTGATTTATTTTTTCATGATCTGTCTACTAAAGTTATTACTGATAATATTGAATAGCCTTTTTAAATATCATTGCTTTAAATTATAAATTATAAATTTTATGTTTCCTATATTTAAATTATCAGATTTTGTGAGGGAGGTGAAGTAAAAATATAATTGTATTTATTTACCTATAACAGTAAAAGTGTTTAGATGATATTGAGGTACTGCACCTAAGGTTTCAATTGTCATTTATTATTTGTAGAGAACTTACTTTTAGGTAATTATTTCTTGAAATGTACATTTGTTATGTTTTATTTTGTGTTGTTAAAGTTTGTGAAAATAACTGTTGAATGAGACAGTTTATAATAAACATAAATCTTTACATTTAAGTGTGTAAATAATATGTGCCCATGTATTTTATTTTGCATCTTCAAAAATTTGCTCTTTTCAGAAAGTGAATGGTGTTTTACCGACATCTGGCAAGATTATACCACCTATTGACTGGTCACCTTTTGACATAGACGAAGGTTCATTTGAAAAGCCAGCTCTCTGGACTGCTATACTGACCCATATTGGGTTGTACATTCTAGCGTTTCTTGGTTTTGTCAACCAGTTGCTCTTCACACCAAATGTTGCCACAGAAAAGAATAGGGAGGTAAGTCATGACATTTTTTATGCTTTGTGTTAGTTAGTAAGAATGTAATTTTAAAAAAAACTGCACCCAGGGAACTACTATCTGTGAAAAGACGGGTAAACCCACATGTCTCTAGAAAAATATTACAAAAACAATTTTTAAGTCAAATCAAGCATTTGTTTCTTTTGTATCAGAGTGATCTTTATCTGGGCTTTCCATAAAAGTTTATTAGTCATATTGTATGTTTTATGTCATCCATTTACTTTTGTGCACCAAACAACACTGATCACCAAGTATAAATAATATTAGGAAGGTAATAAACAAGTTACTTATTGGCTGGGTGACTTTGTAGCCATTGTGAGGAGTGTGCAGAGGTAGGGCCTTGGGGTGTCTCGAGACAATATCTAATAGTTGTTTGATTCTACTACCGGCTTCCGCAACAATTTCGAATTTTGATATCTATTACCTCCTAGCAATACAGGCTAAAAAGATGACTTGTGACTTAATTGACAACACTGTATTACGAAGTAAGCACTCAAAAAAACATCAAACCTATTATGTTTATAGTATACACAATATCTATTCCAAGTTTGTGGTCAGGTAGTAATTTGTATAAAGTACCAGTAGAGAGTGGCATTAAAAAATACTTATTTAAAACATGACTGTGACATACATCACATCTATAATCTTTATGGATGGATAGATAGAACCTTGAAGATTTGCTGAATATACCTAAAACACATAAAACTGCAACTATCTATACCATTTTTCATGACTGATGAGCCCGGACAGGTTGTTGCATCTTTTTCAATTCATCTTAAAAACAAACTGAACTAAAATTTAAAAAAAATGTAATCCTTAAAAAAATGTTATACATTAGGATATATTATGTGCATCTTTTGTGAACAGCAGCTGTAGTTTATGTCTGACCCCTTACAATGAAAATTTGCGAATCGGCATTCAACCACAGTTGTTTCCTATTGATCTCCATTTCATTGCCTTTGGTATGACTTGCAGTACGGATAAACAGGGAAAATATCAGGATGAAACTCTGCAGTGAGCTTGTCACATTGGTGAAATGTGGATATTTAACAAGTACCTGTACCCATTTTTGGATTAATAAGTGCACATGCATTTTTCTTCTAGATTTCAAAAACCTAGAAACAGTAAATATCCACTTTCCTAACTATTCATGCACTATTATCATGGTACAGTTACCTACAAACACGAACCAGAAACGGTCCTGTAATACGGTGGACGGGCGATCACGCCATCGGAGCGTGACGTCACCGTTTCCCTGCTTCAGAAGAATTTGATTTCTATTCGTTATCCGCACAACAGGGAAAGACTTATCGGACGTCTCTTTCAGACTACAATCGGTACAGATATTACACCGTTTGCCGACCATTGTACTGTGACCCCCAACTTTCAGAATTCCGCATTGCGAAATAAACGTATCGCGGTCTAGTCTATATACGTGGGTATTGTTTGAGCCTCTTTACTGAGAAATGCTAGTTTACTATAAGGTCGGTTTAGACTAGTGCTGCATAATAATTCCACTGCTGATGCGTTAGTAACGGGAATCACCCGACTCTACAATAGAACCGTTTGTGGAGTAATCAGCAATAAACTTTATGTAGGTACTTAGATAAATAGAAATGACAGTAATTAAACGTGAAATCTGGGTCTCATTTTCCGGCCATCAAAAAAATTTGGTAATAACTAATCCAGAATACCGTAGATTGACTCTTTTTACCCTGAGTGAGCAAATTATATTTATTTTTCCAAAGTACGAATAATAAGGGGGTACAATAGAAAATTTCGGCTTCCGCTTCAGTTTCCGCTCTGCACTTTATATGTATAATAGTAATTGTATTGTACTTTCATTAAAATGTAATTGATTGGAATTTCTGGAAAAGTGCTACATTGTAGATTACTTCACAACTTAACACCGGACAGAATAACCGTCAAATGCCTATTTACACGTGACGTGACTATTTTGACCCATTCTCATAATGGGTCTAACGCTGTTATTTAGTTCGCATACCTTGTGATATATGAGTTTAATCACTAGGCTGCGTCCATAGGCTTTAAAACAGAGCTCATGCCGGTATCGAACCCACAAACTCACGATTACAAGTCCAAGCATCCGACAAATGAGCTACAGACGCTCTTAACGTATGCCTATTTACAATTTAAAAAGTGCACAAAAGTTCCGTTGTTGTGTTGGTTCGACGTAAACAAGCGCTAATGGCCGCCGGCGCGGCGCGGCGAGTTGCAAGCATTTAACACTTTACTATTCATCAATGATGCCAGCTAGTCAAGGTTTCGCTTCAGAAAGATTTTTTTAAAAAGGTGTTGGTTTTAAGTACTGCGTATTTTCTCTTTAATGGTTTGTGTTTCCTCATGTTAGTGTAGTCCTAGTAATATTATAGAGGTATGGAGTACCTATGTTTGTCCTTTTATTAATGTAAATAGGTATTTACCATTCGCCACGACACGCACAAATATGATTGAATCAGTGACTTTCTAGTTTCGCTAGTATTTTAAATAGAGCTTTGTATATTGCCCCGATTCGGAGATAAAATTCATGACTGAAGTTTTATTTTATTTTTATAATTACCATAATTATAATTATACTATAAACTTGCGTCGATTCGAGAACGGTTTGTGTAAAATCCATTTTAGGAATGTGCTTTTTCAGGACAAGACCTTCCTCGATATCCCCACGGATTGGTAACCGTAGGGTGTCGGTTTAATAAAGATCTAGAATAAGATAAACTTAATACAGAAGACGATTAGTAGGTATTTGAATATTTGCTTGCTATTTTTTATATTAAAGTGTTTTTTTAAGCTTTGTGCCAGTCTTTCAATATTTCACTTGGACTTCATTTGCGATCTGATTTACCAGACGATATGAGCGCATAATGCAGTGACTATTTACAGATGCACATGTTCATAATCAAAAGGATATAGATTAGATCATGTTTTTGAGTTCTAGAATCCGACCATAGAACATTTTGTCGCTCTACAACTCTCAAAACAAATGGTCTATTTAGCTAACGCACGTGTTTAATAAGAGTGTACAAGGCAGGCCTGAAGAGAAAAGGCGTAAAGTACATAAAACCGACTAAATGAAAAGTTTGCAGTATTCCAGGACCGTGATAAGTGGATATTCGACAAAACTTACGTATGCACTTCACGCCTTTTAATCTTTGGGATTATTTGGCGGGGTAGACAGAGGCCCTTGATAAGCAACTACCCACGGTTCACCATGCGTATTTAACCCAACGTGACAGGCGGTGAGCTCATCGTTAGAAGGTTCACCACCATGAAGGACATCATGGTGATAAAACCAGCAGACCACAAGTGCGGGTTTTATCACGATGTTGTCCTTCACCGTACGATCGTTGCGTACATAGGCTCTGAAAAATAATCTCATTGGTGCACGTCCACAAACGCTGTTTTGATTGAAAATTGTTCCAAGTTTAAATAAAATCTAACTTTGTGATAGTAGTGCGTGTAAATAAGGATAGTGTAGATAAGGTGTTCCATCTTTAGCGTGGCTACATTCAAATAATGAGGTGAGGTTTAATAATAGGTACATTTTAAAAGTACGTAATTCGAGAACTATTAGGAAACTAGTCGTCTTAAGTCATTTACGACTTCCCTTACAATGTAAATACTACGTGAGCGCTGTCCATTCTTTCGTCATTAGTTATCTATGGTTACGAATGTTTAACTTTGTTTAAATACACTCATGAGCAAAAATTCCGGGTAATACATAAAACTTCAATCTTAATATTATATAAATATCCAGTGTCATGATGTTTGTTCCCAATCAACTCTTCACCAAGGCTACCGATATTCACAAACGTTGGCATTTATATGTAATTTCGTTCAATTTGAGAGATAGGATAGTTTATATTTCGTGACATCCACTGCTGGGCACAGGCCACCCTGGAGGCTATACTAATTTTATATTCATATTAATGGTTAAGACATTACAACATCTGTCGAGTCCACTAGTAAATTATATAATGGGGCCCTTGTTTCCCTTTGTTATGACAGATGGCGCTAGGTGTATTAAGGGGATAAACGTTAACGAAATGACTAACTTCGAGCAGTCAGTATTGAAGGTGACAGTAAATTGTTTGTTTACATGTTACAAGTGTCCGAAGTATAAAAAAAAACCATATAATAAAAAACATACCAAAAAAACTGTCAAAAGTAACCCGCGACATCTTCTCTAGCGACATTAATAAGAGGTTTTTGGACTTCTCAAAATTCCCCTTTCTGAAAGTAGTAATATTGAATACAGGACAACAATACTTCATGAACTTCTTTTTTTTTTATTGTGATTAAAAAAATATTTCCTTTAACTCAGGCAGCTCTCCTCGATTGCGAGATATTTAGAGATGTGTTGTGTACACAAAATTATTTTGTGTGATCCGGAATTTTTGCTAACGAGTGTATTTGCGTTAAGTACCGTAACAAGTTGATAATGGTTTTTTCTTCCTAACTCTGGTAGATATTCGATATTTTATGCTCTAGACAAAACACTCTCATAGAATTATTTTTACTATAAAATTATATTATATATACCTACACTTGATTACGCCTTAATTGTGATAGAAAAGCGACCCTCTTCATACAGGGATATAATAAATTTATAATATGTTTAACGTTCTTATCGATCCAAAGATTAAACGCAAATACAGAAAGTAGCATCAGGTTTGAGGCCAATATTTCAGTAATCGCTGTTGATTTAGTGAGAACCTACCATTATCTATATAATCAGTGGTTGTATCGAGGGGTGATTATTGTCATACCATTTTTATATATACATACATATTGTCACAACTGAACTTGGAACCTGCCGGTCTGAAGACGACGATGAGGGAGTGGCAGAATTCTACAGACTAAAACTTCCCCGATGACCCTCAATTGTCGCTGGTGCTGGGTGGATTCTGGGTAAAGAGGAAAGGACAGGCCTTCTTCAGGTCTCACCCAAAGAGAAACCAGCCCCTGTGGACTTTTCCTTGAGATGGACGGTGGTTCACTGAGAGCTGAGGGCACTAAGAATTAAAAAAAAAAAAACACGTGCCACCTTCAGACTCTTCAACCGCAATGTATTAATATATAAATTAGACGAAGACAAATATTATTTTTGCTAAAAAAACACACAAAGAACAAATTGAGTCCAATAGGTTACTCATACAATGTATGTTAAATGCAGCATTCCTGTCTATCGAACCTGTGTCTGTCAGCAAAAACGAGACGCCGACTCAGCATACTGCCACAGTTGCCCGTGCGAAATTATATGTACATACTTCTGGATCGATGGGGAAGTCCAAACTGTCCCTTTTTCTATCAAGTTACAGTTTGAATCGAGTAATACCCCGGTACGCCGTAAGGAACTGAAAATACTATCCATTTATTTTTTCTGTCCTCCATGTTTTTCACACGTTTTATTTGAAACCGTCAGTTTTGGTTTGCAAGTCTACTCGTAGTTGTTGCTCGTCAGACTTCTACCCTAAACTTAACTCTGTGACACAATAGTATGACAAAGAGTCATCTTCATCATTTCACCCATCGTAACTTTTTAAATTATCCGTACAATACTATACTTTTTTTGTCGATACTTTTTGTCTAATGTCTTGTATATTTCCTCAGATTTTTTCCATCTTCTCAGTTCGGTTTCGAAGATCGAATAGTCTACTAGACCCCTTACTTAAAGTTATTCACTGTGTAACTTTCACGCTGTTTCGTTTTTTTTTTTTTCAATAATAAAGGAAATGTCAATAGATGAAAAAAGACAAAAACATTGCCGTTGAAATTTTTATATGTACTTTCTCTTACGGTCGTATTCGTAAAAGTTGAAACGTTGATTTACTTGTTGATTCGTATTAACTTAGAGCAGTTTGCCTACCTTAGTATTTTGGCTACCGAACTAATAATAGAGTTACTGCTAGATCTTTTTTTTATATATCACGATATAGGCTAACGAAGTCCTCTGTTTTGTGGGTGAGTAGATAGGTAGAGGTACATATATTTTGTAAAGACAATTTGCCTATACATAGGTGTCAATCCTTGGGGATTACTGCCTACCTTGTCGTAAAAGCCCGTGCACGCCACAGCCTTTGATCAGCTTTTAAGACCTTCATGAAATGTTCTAACTTTATGAATACTATCGTTGTATGTATGGTGTTACGTATATTTGATCTCCGATATTGTCATAGGGCGTTATTCACGGTCGGTGTAGAGCTTTATCGTTATCTGTGGCCTCGTGCAGATCCTGTAGCGTGCAGCAGGTGTCTGAGCATGTGGGGCATATTAGAATCAACTTTACTAATGTTGCCTACAAATAAATGTCAAATTTAAATAATATCGAAGTATGCACAGATATGAATGTACATATATGTGTCGAAAGGGGTATGAAATGAAATTAAATATATTTATTTACACAATGCACAAAGTTACAGGTATGTCAGGTTCGTGACAAATCATGATCTTCATCTTTAGCCCATATTCGTCCACTTCTGGACATAGGCCTCGCCACGCCCTCTGCACGCCACTGTGATTTGTTTGCGGCTTCTCGCATCTAGCTTCTGCCAGCCATCTTGCGCATATCATCAGTCCACCTTGTCTGAGGGCGTCCTACGTCGCTGAGATGCGGTCTCCACTCGAGAACTCTTTTACCCCAACACTATTCGGTTCTACAGCTACTATAGCCGACTCACTGCCACCTCAGCTTGATAATCCTATGAGCAATTTCGGTCACAAATAAATATCTGTATTCTCTGCCTGGAGACAAGCGTGAAATGTATGTATGGTACCTTTTTGTGGCACTAATCACTTAGTCGCGCGAGCACGTATTGCAAACTGCTATTAAACGGACGATGCTCTGACGTCGGCTTTCTTCCTGGGGCTCTTGAGGAGCTAGGATTAGTGCGTCAGTCGTTCTTGTTCATAAACAACCGAAATGAATAAGTGGCGTGGACCTTTGAGATACGACCCAAATAATATCAGGTGCCCGAAAGGGTTCATTGAACCAACTATCACTTCAATTTACGTTAAACCTAAGTGGTATCATGTTTCCAAAAGATCGATCCACCGCATTGGGGATAATGGGTGTGAGTTGTAGGTACGTGTGCTATTCATATTATTATATGAACGTTGTATGTTTGTGTCCCATAAATCGCAAGCAGTTAAACCCTTTTCATGTCAACCGACGACTTGTTTCATCAATTCGCATATAAAATGCAAATTGAACGCGAGAAGGTACAGGTGCGAGTAATAAGCAGTACCTAGTAGTAAAAATGGGTATAAGTTACAGAATTAAATACATTTTCGCAGTGCAGTTACAAGCTACTGAGAAGTTGTTGTATATACCGTCGATCGATTAAATAGAATGTAAACGACACTGTGTTTATTATATACTTTTTTATGCCACCTAACTGAGCAATGATAAAAAATCAATTTCCCTGCCTTTACGTGCGCTTTGGAATGGTCACTTCAATTTGTAGGTATAAAAAAATCAATAGTTTTTCGCTCTACTCTTCGTAGTTGCCGTACAGTTTGTAAAAGTCAGATATAAGCGTCCGCGCTGTGACTTCAAACTGGAGATATTTCGTTGGGAATATCGGATGCCAATCGGCGCAGCCACCTTTCAGTACTATCCTCCATCCTGAAATAATATAGAAAGGGACTCGTAGACATGTTTCCAGCATTATAATACCCCGCATTTTTGTACATATGGCATTTAATACCTAGTTTTCTATAAATCAAAAGGAAACGGTCGCGGATGAGTAGGTTCCTAATGAACAAGCGTGCTTCATAGACCACATCGCTGCTAACATCAGACAGGATGGTGATCAAACGCTTGTTCATATGAAAAAAAAACATTTTAATATTGTGTACATACGTGTCGTCTGCCACAAAAATCTGAGTAAAACGAGAGCGAGAATACGTAAAAAATTTTCGAGTGTTAGGTCCTTTGGCCCACTTGCTCGACTTGTAAACTTGGTTCTTTGTCCATTATTTCAGAAAAATAATTAAGAAAATATTACCTTGATCTCCTACACAGTCGTAGTTCAGCAAGGCACAATAGTTATCGAATTCTTTACTTTGATATAGAAAGTTTCGCCCGCAAACAGGTCCGTATCTATAAAGCAGAAAAGTTTTATAAAATTTCAATTTGTCGTTTTCTCGCCGCTGCTGGTGGGACCTTTAGTCATTATTTTTACGTTAGATAATAGTTTTATCAGTTTTTGCAATACTCACGATATGTACATCCTCGGGCACCTTTTTCCACATACAAGGTTTGCGTCCTTGGAGGTCGTGGCTTTAGATATTCTGTCGAAGATTTTATTGCCTTCAGGCCAGTAGGGTTCGTAGCCCCAGTTGGGTTTCATCTTCACCTTGTTCGACTGTTCGCCTGGCTTTAATACCTCCTCGGAACTCGATGAATAATAATCTTGCCTTAAAAGAGCATTAGGTATATTTTAAAAGAGCATTAAGTATGTATTAAACTATTATATCATTGAATCTGTCGGCTCAATGACGTCCACTGCTGTACTTAAGCCTCCAAAGGCAAATTTCTGCGCCAATCTTAACTAGATCCTTTTGGTTTGGTCATATGGAGAGAACGGATGTAATTCGGTTGGCGAAAAATATTTGCACTCTAGATTTAACAGAAACATACGACAAGCTGTAGACAATACTAGCAGACGTCTTTTGTGGTTGCGATGCCAGAGCGATGTAACTGAGTACGAAATTTTAGCAAACCGTGAAGAGGTTGGTGAGAAAAACAGCATATGCTTGTTACTTATTCGTCAAGAGTAATATGAAAGTTGATACAATAGTTGACAACTGCAAATATTATTCGATTTCCTTATTTTAACTAGCTTTTTAAGACTAACGACTTATGAATACCTAGTATTTTTTGTTTGAACAGAACAGCGTTACTGTAATGCTAGTGGAGTTATGTTTTGAGTTGATATGCGTCAACAAGTTAGTGAACATTTCAACTTTTTATGAATACGGCGGAGTGTTTAGCTTAAGTGCGTCCTAGGTAGCGACAAAGGCGAAGGTCAAGTCTACCACAAACACGTACCTTCTGTATTTTACCGGTTGCATTGGATCGGGGTATTCGTCCGACATGTTTTGTTGAGTTTTCACAGTGGAAATACTTGTCGTGTTCATTGGTTTTGTAGATTTAATTGTTGCTCGTCTATTTTTTCTCAGTTTACGTGTGGAGAATTTAATGTGTATTCTCGGTTTAATAACACTTGACTGCTGTGATGCCGGTTCATCGAGTAGTCCCACTGACAAATTGTTAAAAGTGAATTTCATTAGTGAATTAAATTCCATATACATTTTGTTTTCTGGTTGTTTGTTGTCGTTATCACCGACTTAAAATATAATTAGTATCACGTTGCGTTTTTTTTAAATGATCTGAATTCCATTGAATTCGTTGGTCTAGTCACATATCACTAAAGAATATTAATGACTGACTGCGTGAATGGCTGTGATATAAATGGCATAATATTTATTTACTGACACGTTTCTGTAAATAAGGTTAGTATAAACCAGTTCACGTGTTTCATGGTTTTTGTAACGTTATGCCTTTCGTTGCAATACAACTGGAAGTATCGTCTTGAAAAAATATAATTATTATACTAAATTAAGCGTTACGTTCGGGGTTGACATTAAATTCAATAACATGGTCAATAAAATATCGGTAATGTTGAATTTTATTTAGCGTTTGTCGTTGAATTTTGATGTATGCGTGCTGTTTCTTCGTGGTCAGTTTATTCTTATGTTTTTAATTCGTTGTTTTGTAGAAATTTTATATAAACTGCTATTGTTTTGTTGTATTTAGTTACTTACAGTATTTTTTCCTCGAAATACCGAATTGTTTGTCATCTGAATCCAAACTGGATCATGCCGTTTTTGCAACACTTCAAAATGTCTCTAACGTTAGTCACATTAAAATGTTATTGAAGATTTAACGGGCCTTTTTGCGTAAATTATTTTTGTACTGTTGATAGTAGAGCAGGAAAGACCCTGAGGGAAACACCGAGATTTACTGATAAACGTCAATATCTATTGATGTAGTGACTTACGTAAATACAGATATAATTGAAATATAGAAAAGTAAAATACAATATAAAAAGGTCGGTTTGCCACACCGGCAATTAGAACATTAAATTGATTTAGGGCACATTTAGATCAGCCCGGCTAGAACGTGTTCTTAAATATACTACATTTATGTGTAATGGAGACGTCTAAATAAGTTTTATGGGAGAAGAGGCGGCGAAAGCAGCACCGTCATGAGAAAACTAATAGTGGAAAAAAATTGAAAAAAATTAACAGTTAAGTGTATTTTTTTTGTAATCGCAGGGCTCGATGAACATAATGGAAAATTTCCAGGGCCAAGTTTAAAAGATGTGTGAATCCTAAAACGGCGATAGGACATAAACACTATCATTTTGTGTTAAATAGGATTGATTAGACTAATCCTATTTGTGGCTTTTGTTTACCAAATGCTTGTTATCTTTTTTTAAGAGAAAATATCGTTTTGGAATTGCCCATTCTGTGATAATATTCAGTTTAACTGTTCTGTCGTCTATGTTAAATGGCAAATGTATTATTTTAAGTAGGTAGGTACTTACATACATAAATTGATTTATTACAAGGCCCCGGGCAGCCACTTGACTCATTGTAAATGGAACAACACTTCAGTATTTTATTGTAGGCGTTAGTGTATCTTGGTAACCCGACAGAAATATGTTTGAATATCCTGATTTTAAGGCAATGTCCATCTTCCTTTTATTTAAAACTAGCTGACCTGGCAAACGTTGCTTTGCATTATAAACGGTGTTTCTCTGCTATTATATGCATATATTATACATATAAACCTTCCTCAAGATTCACTCTTCGCTAAAGAAAACCGCATCAAAATCCGTTGCGTAGTTTTAAAGATTTAAGCATACATAGGGACAGACAGCGGGAGGGGACTTTGTTTTATACTATGTAATGAAATGCGCAGTTAAAGACTGACTAAACGTACTAAGCTGTGATTTGTTCAATGCTTTTGTAAAGGCAGGTTGTGTCCCCGAAAGGGTTACCATTATCTAGTTATCAATATTTTCGTACATCAAGTAATAATAATAATAATACTTTATTGACTCAAACACAAAATTAAAATTACATTGGTACAGCTAGTAATACAGCTAAGTATAATATTTTTCAACTTGAATGCACTACTGCGCCTGAACTAGGTGTTAACCTGTATCTCAGGCACAGTATCAAATTCAAGATAAAAAAGGATCGAAAGTCTTTCGTTTAATCAGTTCAAGATTATACCTAATAATCGACGTTTTCATTAGTTTTCAAAGTCGTCGTCGTATTTTTCCAAAGTACGTTTTTTTTAAGGTCTAGTTTTAGACTTAGCCCGTTTAATTAAGTAGGTATTGCTATTTTTGACTAACTATATGATATGATACTAGCAACTGTTACTCGACGGTCAAGAGTCACATGACACGACCTTAGTCACAGTCTACCACCTTCATGCCTTCCTGCGCCGAACGAAGGAGCTGACATCGTATACCATGTCTTGTGATATGAATCTTGCTCGTCTATGTTACTACCGCATCAGATATTACTCGTATTAATAAAGGAACAAACACTTGACAATAAATTGTAGGCACTTTTGCAAAGGAAAACGTTTACATAGATGTTCTTCCTTATTCATTCTACAAATATACAGCACTTTTTCCTATAAGTGTTACGATATTCCTCTATGAATACCATTTATTAACGTTATGTATGATGTACATACGTAATCATAGACTTTTTATACGCTTCAGTTAAGGCGATTATAACGCCCTAATAAGTCTATCGGGGTTCGACGTCTACTTGTAAGAAACGGCCAGTCTCCAAATATGCGAACTTCGGAGTAGATTATTTCACGATTAAATTATATTTTTATGGTTTTTTTCATTTGAATACCAAATCAACAACCAACTTACGACAGTACGCTTCTTCTTGTGGTCCTTTATTTCCCTGTCTACCCCACATTCTGATTTAAAACTGCTGAATTTCTAACCAGCGAAATACACACATCAAAAAGTCTAGGGACGTTCTCATACAAACACGTAGAACTGAAAACATAACACTTCAACGCTTGTTTGTATGAAAAACATACATTTCTATGCCCTAGACATTTTTTATACTGTGTTTGCCATAAACAAACGTTGTTTCGTCGAAATGAATGTGAAGTTACGAGCTAAAAGGAAGCGCTATAAAAATTTGCACAAGCGAATCGAGCATGCCAAACCCTGGCTGAAGCCAAACTCCAGGAACGGGGTCAGATTTGACGCACTGCGACACACCTATACGTGCTATTTATTGCACTTGGTGACGGTGGACTTGGTTCTTCGAAACATTTATTTATACAGATGATTAGGTTTATTTTTTAACCCTTAATCAAACAAAGGCCAGTATATTGCCACTTTACCAACACATACTTTGAACCCTATTGTCTCCACTGGAATAATCTAAAGATTTCAGAGAAGATATCACATAAGGTATGTAACACTACATGACACATACCTTTTTAAACGTTAAACAATAATTTCACATTGTACTTAAAAGCTAGATTTTATGATAAACATCCCCCGGGCTTATGTGATGGAGTCGGTAATTAGAATAACAAACGTCAATAGAGTCCAAAATCCTTCAGAAAAACACCAAACCTTGTCTGATTAAGGGTTAAAAACTGAACAATCGTTTGACCACCATCCTGCAGGCCTAACACGCGCGTCAAGAAAGATATGACATAGAACAAATACGCGCTCTGATTGGCTGCTATGTCACGCTTTGTGCGACTCAGCTAGTTTCAACAAATCGCAGTGGGTTATATGTCTTGTCACATATTTCTTGGAGCGCTGTGCTAGGGGGGCTGTCTGATGTTAAGCAGTGATGTGGTCTACGATGGAGCACACTTGTTCATTAGGTAACTATTAACCCGTGACTTGAAGACTTTCAGACTGTACCTACTGCGCAGGAAACACAGACTCCGGCAAGTCATTCCACATCCTGGCGGTTCGCACTTGTGGTTGTTGAACATGTTTATTTATACAGGACGATTTGAAATTCCTCTTTGCTGTTTCTATGAACAGTGTCCAATGTCCCAACCTCTCCATACAACAAAGCACAATCAAGCTGGTCGAATTCGTATGAGGAAGTCAAAATCTTTTCGTTTCGGTACATTTACACCTACTGAAATGCACCCAGCAGGGTTAACAGAAACAGTAGACTTAAAAGGTTATTTCAAAATCATTGTATTATTTCAACGTAAAATAACTTGGGCGATGGGCTGGTTGTCTATCAACAATACCCTTTTTATTTCTCAATCTAAACTGCAATTCCATTAAGGCTGAAAGTGATATAGATGACAAACATTATCGTAAGGTTTTTTCTATCTAGGGATGAAGGTCGTGGGTTTATGTATGTGTACAATGATACAATTTGTACAAATAAATAGCTAACCCGATTCTTAATAACATTTCTAAAACGAATACCAGTACAATTTATATTTAATTAAATTACACAAAACATGCACAGAATGTAGGACGAGTCACTTCTTTGAGTACACATATCGATGAAATTGTAATCTGATATCGTGAAATGCGTATTAGTCTAGATTACGTGTTCAAGCTGCCAGCTTAGTAGTTGTAAAGCAATCACATGTGCGATAACCGGTCGCCATAACACGGCTACACAAGATTATATTGAGTGCAAAAGCACCCCGAACAATGGTCTTAGAAATCCATTACTAAGGCGAGAATGTGGGGAAATGAAAACAAATTCCTTTTCCATATAAAGTGTGATTTCCAGAGGCGAAAAATTGTCCATTTTGTGTGGAGATAAAAATATTTTTTTGGCAGGGTAGTCAGTGGCACACTTATTTAACAAATACCCACGGTTCACCAAACGTACCTTTATACTACGGCGATATTTCATTTTAATAGGAACCTTTTTCAATAATTAATACGTTAGTGGCGTGTGTCTACGTTGTTCTTATGTCAATACAAATTAACTATAATTTGTGTACTTTGTGCCTACCTGCAATGATGTTAAAGTGTGTGGAAAGAAATAAATAAACAATTATTCATTAAAATAATGCTCGTATTGCAAGAGATTTTGATGAATAATTAATGTTTAAATACCGAACTTCTGGGTGCCGGTTAAATGTACCTTTTTTAGAATTAATGTGAACATTTAAGACAGTTCAGCATTGTACTGCTGTAGTACGTTGGGTTGTTTGCGGGTAAAACCGGTTTTTTGTGAATTTCGTGATACTTTCAAGTAGATAAACACTAACTACGTCAAACGTAATTGCTTACCTATTATTACCATAATATGTGTGTGAAGGAACAGTAGGAGCATGCATATTAACTTTTGGTAACATATCATTTAATGTACATGGAAGTAGACGATAAAACCGTATCGAAAATAATGTGGAATATCTTTAAAGCAGATTGCAATATTGTACTTACTTCCTATACCTATTCTAATCAGGTGATACGCAAACTTATGCTTTTACATATATGACGTTCTTAACTAAATGATCATATCATCGTGCATAAATTATGACTATGCTACAATCTCTACAGAGATGTCTTATGACTCTTATTCGGGAGCATTGTGGATTTGTCTCTACCACCTACCGAATACGCAATTTCTGTAAATTACGATTATTGCGCAGGCCGTTCCCTTGAGAATTTCAATATAAATACCTTTGTCTAAATCTAGGATATAATCTCCTCCAAGTGTGGTCAAAATTCGTTATGTATTTTTCCGTGAAGATTTAACAAACATTCACCTTATATACAGGTACAGATACAGGTGTACTAACTGCACTAACGTTAATTAGTATTGATAGTATCTAGTTCATTTTAAAAGCACATGTCGTCACTTTCTCTTTTTATGGAGCTGACAGTGTCAATATACCTCATTAGCAACTAATTCCGTACCAAATTCATTCGCGTAGGCGATAACTACCCTTAATTGGTTGAAGTGCATACTGAGTGTAAAAGGTCCCCGAGCAATGGACATAGAAACGTTGTTGGGCTCGGCAATAGTAACAACTTTTACTAAGGTGACAATGCGAGAAAAAAATTGTTCATCTAAATGTAAAATAGATTTTTTTTTTGCTTCGGGAGATGACATTTTGTATGGAGATGAAATTAAATTCCCGCATTGTTGCCATAGTAAAAGTTGTTCATACTGACGAGCCTAATAACGTTTTTAAGACCATTGCTTGGGGTCCTTTTACACTCGGTATATAATAGCTCTCTCTATCGTATCGCTTCGATAAAAGCGGGAAAGCTATATGCTTCGCACAGACTTCGCTAGAGGTACGGGGCGCATACGACAACAAACATTACACTACTTCTGTGTTCCAATAAATTAACCAACACGTACAACTAAAGAAGCGCGCACTGTACAACAACAACTGAGGTTAAGTTTTTTTTATTCTTTTTTACTATCGAGGTGGCCAGTTATCATTTCAGATAGTAAATATTGCATTGCAGTGACGTCATTAACATAATATTGAAATCGGTCACTTAAATTCTGAAGGAGCTACATGTTGATAACCAAAACCGCTATCGGAGAATGTTCGATCAATATTGTTAGCTCGGTGGTTACATTTTCATTTTAGAGGTAGATAGAGTACGTCGCAGTGGCGTGCACTGGCTTTTACGACAAGGTAGGCAGTAATCCCCAAGGATTGAGACCTATTTATAGGTAACTTGTCTTTACTAAATATAGGTTCCTATCTATCTACTCACCCATAAAACACAGGACCTTCGTTAGCGTATGTCGTGAGTACAACAAAAAAAGATCTAGCCATAATTCTACTATTAGGTCGGGAAGCCAAAATACTAAGGTAGGCAGTGTCATTTTGCCTGTATGGTGTGCACGCCACTGCACTGGTACATGGAGACAGTAACCAGGATCCGCGCTTTCTTTGCCTCCTGAGGCAAAAGAAAATTACCCATTTTGAAACTTATACACCCATGCCATGATGTGTAATTATTGATAATCGAAAATATTGATATGATGAACTAATATACTTTTTATTGCATCCTGTAAATTTAAAATAAATATGTAAATTGTACATTTCCAATGTAAAAGTAAAACAATTACAATAGAAAGGTTTTAAAAGGCGACCGTATAGCTCAGATAGAACCTAAATGATATGTCTCATAGAATTAAAAATATTTATTATCTGATTGGTTCATTTATTTTACAGTACTCATAACTCTGTGTTTAGTAAAAATCTGAAACTTTTATTACTCACACACTCACGCATTTGAATCCTAAATCGGGGTAGATTAGTTACGCAAATGCCCACGATTCACCTGGCGTATTTAAACTCAACTTGACAGGTGAGGCAATGTTGCTAAACCAGAGTGATCGGTTTCACGGACGTTAAGCAACATAGCTTAACTTTGTTTCAGAGCATCGAGGCCGCGTAGCTATTTGTTACACTTGTGGATATTTACTTTATAAGAGACTAGCTGTAACGCGCAGTGTTACTCGCACTTTTTTTTTGTTTCCGTGGGGATTTCAAGGTAATATATAGCCTATGTTACTTGTGGATAATGTAGCTTTCGAATGGTGAAAGATTTTTTAAAAACGGTCCATTAGTTTTTGAGCCAATTCATTACAAACAAAAAAACAAAGGTTTCCTCTTTATTAATATTAGTGTAGCTTATATATACTAATATTATAAGGCAGGAATTTTAGTATTTTTGCATGAATGTTTATTACGAGTATACTAAAAAACGACTTGAACGAATTTCGATAATACTTTCTTCATTAGAATGCCATAAGTAACATAGACGAGGTTGTCCCGAAATTCCCCCACGGCAACGGAATAAAACGTGAATACATAATCTCATATCTCAGAATCATAATCTTCAAGTCACGGGGTGAACATATACTTGCTGGGGACCATGCAGCAGGCTGGTGGTTTGCCTAAAATAAAATAAGTAAAAACCAACCGCATGTTTCAGGCTTAACCCTTAACTGCATAGTGATGTCAACATCAGTATAATTTTCTTCGAACATTTTTTTTTTGTAGCCATCCCATCTACAGATTTTTTATTCTAAATTATTGTCAAAGGTACAACTAATACGTATGAACGCAGTTGTGACTTTAGACGGTTTCTCATTTTTTCTTTTTTTCCCATGATTCAGGCCACACAATTTAAGAAGGATAGGTTTTTATTCAGACAAAAAAAAACATGCAGTTAAGGGTTAAATTAAATTAAAAATACTGCACTACGCATAAATCAAAGGCCGAGTCAGTAGGGGTCGCTTCCGAAGGACACCGACCTGATTGGTGATGGTTTGCCTCGATCATGTATGAAAAGAAGTATGAATTTGGATGAAATGAATGGAGTATGCCAGGGCCGTGGCAAATTGATATTTATGCCATTAATGCGGCGTGAAGTGTACGTACGTATAAATCAACTTATGAATCAAAGTTGTTTACCAAAGTGCGTTCATATTTTAATCAGGCAATAGTTAATCTTATCGAAACTATTTCAATACTGAACAATGCCATTGTATCGGATACAAAACAAGTGATCCTATTTAATGGGTGTTCCGGTAATACTTATCTGAAGAGGCATGTGGAAAATATAAGCGGAATTGGTTTCTTCGTAGAAATTATTACTTGGTCTTGGGAAAGTAGCAATAAGTACACGGGGGTCGTAAAAGGTTTTGTTCACACTACTACCTAGGAAGTGTTGTCGTTTCTTTTGATTTTTTTTTATTGAAAGGGCTCTTATTTTGCTGATATACCAATATATTTTAAATTTAAAGGTAAAATATATTGGTATCAGTGTATGATACCAATACGTGTGGTATACTACTCTGACACAGTGGTAGCAGGAAATGGCCGTTCCCTTTGTGTAGACGTCAAACTCCGACAGTATTTTGTCCATCCTATTAGGGATTAATGACGTATGTAAAATTTGGTTTCATCACAGCGTTATAAAGTAAAAGATTTTTGTTGAACACTTACGTACGAAGAAGCAAATAAAATCAAACAACCAATTTGTAACATGGTTTACATCTCTATTTCAGGGTTACGCGCCTCTATACAACCCCTTCGAGCAGTTCTTCTCCCGTTATGTATACCGGCGCGTGCGCCACTGCTTCAACAAACCAATCACGTCCACGCCCGCCGACGAGGTCACCGTTAAGGAGCGGTGGACGGACGACTATAATTGGACGTTAAGGTATACTTTGTTTTTTATTACTAGTGTTACGATTAAGAAATGAGAGCGTGCTTATTTCGCATTGATTTATTTAGTTGATTTATCAGCTACGCGGTGCAATACATGCATTATAAGAAGAGCTTTATCTTAAAAAGTTTAGGGGTGGGACACTTGCTAATTATATGCCCACAAAACAACAAACGCTTGATAGGTAGACCATCGCCGAAACTTTTGAAAATACTAAAAAACCTTAAGAAGTTTTTTGGACATTCGAAAGTTACATAATATTACGTATACTCGTATCAATACTGAATCTGTATTAGGGCAGTTATACATTATATTTTGAAGTTTTAATTTATATTGTGTTTTATTTTTTTTATAAATTTCCTAGCGAAGTATGCTTCCATCCTCCTTTAACTTCCGCTCCAACCGCCGATGTGACCTTAATAATTGCATAATGTTTCGGTGAGTGCATTCCTTGCATATTAAAATAGATTAGATTGTATATGGAAGTATCTTTTTATAACAGCTTTTGTTTTTATTTACATACATGTTTCGATATTTTGGTTTTCTTTATTTTCATTGTATTTTAACTAGTATTTCAGTAAAACTTACATCTACATTTAAAATACATTCAACCCTGAGATTTCATTTTTATTTTTTCTCATTATACTAGTTACTTTCATGTGTTCAGTTATGTACCATTGCTTCAAAATTATTGTATCATTTGCTTATCTATTAAACTTCCGTCTTGAATCATTTTTTCCTTGGCTAGTTACACGCATCCTGCTTGTCCCTGTTATAAGAATGTCTTTCTGTATGAGAAAAAACAACAATGGCACATTTGTTAACAACGACAGAAACACAGTAAAATTAAAAAAAAATCTTACTGTAAGTACAGAAAAATGTAATTACATAACCTCCTCACAAAAAGCTATATTTTTACATACTATAAGTACTTCTGTTAAATCTATAATGATTAAATATTCTACAATACCACGTGACATTTTGTGATTGTTGTTGAACCATACAAAGGTTTCAGTTATTATCAATCCCTAAATTATAGTAAACATACGAGAGAGACATATTGACAAGATAATAATCTATTAGTACTAAAGATCGATCGTCTTTGCGATATGATTCATAGTCATAGAATTTCACTTTTATTTGTGTCACTTCCTGTTACTGTTCCAACTGATATTATTTACTTCTCTTATAGATTTATAAGGCTATTTATGTATTCTTGTATAACAGTCAACACTTGTCTAAAAACTACGCTTGTGTAGAGAGCTATTACGAGCTAAGGGTGGCCAGAGTCACGTTCTAGTGGCACACTGTTGAGCTGAGGTCAACACAACGCGATGACACCACTTAAACACGTGCAACCCTTATGTGATGTTCGAAAACTATAGTATAGAAAGTTCTTGCATAGTTTAAAAAGTAAATTTGTCACATCATGAGTTATGTGTATTAACCTCAACCGTTTGTTATAAATGATTGACCAATTATGATTGGTGATACTGAAGATTCATTACCGTCAGTATTTTTTTGAACTATTACGTATAGTTTTCTACGTCTTTAAATTAGGTTATCAGGACACGGATAAATACATATTATACTATTAAATAAATACATAGATGTCATTCCCAGACGCACACAACAAGCACCACTGTAACAAAAGACGAGAATAAAATGTGCGAGTCCGGTGCCCTGACCACTAGTACATCTCGGTCATCAATTTGTACAGAATAAGGTAAATTTTTAATGAGGTGTTTTCTAAAAAAATCTAAACGTGAAACATATTAAAACAATAAAGAGATGCTACTACGTTTTTCTTTGAAGAAAATTCCTTAGGTAAGACTTACTTCCACACATAGAGACGAAGGGGTCCCCCAATTATTACAGTGATCATTTGGGGGGAAATGCCTATAATGCACGGTTAATAGGCGGTTTGGCGACGATCGCAGTGGTGTTCTGGTTTAACTCGCGGAGAGCTCTGCTGCCCCTTCTCTGGAGAGTTCCCTCGGTCGCTTCTTACGACCCACACGACTTCTGTTCTTACTAGTTGATACTTTAAAACCAGACAATATGGTACATTTTCCACTACATAAGCCCACGTGTCTCATGATGTACACATCAACAGACTGACGGGTCGCGAGCGACGTTGTATCAACCTCGGCTCGTACAACTACCTGGGCTTCGCGGGATGGGACAGCGGCAGTGTGGAGGCGGCGACGCGCAAGTACGGGCTCGCCATGTGCTCGCCGCGCGCCGAACTCGGCACCTGTCCGCTTCACGTCGAGCTGGAGAATGAGATGGCGCAATTCCTTGGTGTAGAGGTGAGGGTACCTTCTGTAAATATGTACCCTACATTTCAAGTAGTACCTTAGCATTAAGAAGAAAGAAAGAAAAAATATTTATTCACGCCGCACATGGCAAAAATAAAAGCATACAAAATGAAAAAAGTAATAAAGACACACATTATACACAATTTAAAAAACTAAATGATTGCGGCGATGAAAGGGCAGCTGTCTCAGCATGTTGGCGCGGCTTACGCCTCGACGCTGATTTTCAGCCAGTGCCCGGGGTGTGACGCACGAGCAGTCCAGCAGTGCCAGCATCAGAAACAATTATACGATAGAAAATATAAATACATACATATAATACACTAATATACTACATAGATAGATGTCACGACTACTGAAGTCAATGTGCAGTAGTTGCTAACAAAGTGCTGCATTGGGATGAGGAATTCTGCCGTTCCAGAAGGAAACCTTTAAGCTTGCGCTTAAAGGTGATCCGACTCCCGGCCTTGCGAAGAGGAGGAGGTATGTCATTCCAGCACTTGGACGCCGCAAACCTGAACCTGCCCCTAAATGCAGCAGTTCTGTGCGATTACAGGAACATTATGTTGCGAAATTTCATTTACAAAATATTATTATTAAAAATACTTCCTAAAAAATATATTTGCATATCAGTCAGTCTCAGACTTTTGTCCAAACCATAATAGATAGATAGCCGCCGTTTATTCCATTTACCTCTTTCCCATGAGAATCACGGCATAAAAGTACCCTAAACCAGGTCACTAAACCAGGTCAAAGTCTATCCTACCATAAAGTTTCTTCAGAATCCGTTGGGTAATTTTTGCGTGAGAGAGTAACAAACATGTGCAATGCATACATGTGCATGCAAACTACTGCGAATGTCCGTCGCCAAACCGCCTATTAACCGAGCGTTATTGGCATCATTCACATCTCTCTTTTCTCTGCACCTCCTCTAATATGAAGTGATTTTTCTACCTATAGATGATGGATAAGGTATCCTATCTGTCTCGAGTGCCTTACGTATCTAGCATACCTATGAATCGTTATCTGTCGAAACATGACTCATAAAATTTAATAGTGACATAATAATTCATTGTTAGATTATGTATGTAGTTATTTAACGAAAAAGAAATATTTTTTTAATTTCAAGATTTTAAATTCCGAGTAATAAGTTCCCATTATCAAATAAATCTAAATAAGGTCATCTCTTAATATTTTTCTTTCTACACTCCAAACATCAGGCTAATAGGGACCTAGGAGATCCACATCCAAAGATTCACCTCAACCAATTAAGTTTATTAGACGTACGTAAGTTGATCGATCGATTTGTAAAATCTGATTACTAGTCGTGTACCATTACGTCTCCGTTTGAGATGCCCAGAGCATATGTGGGCAATAATTTGATTTGGTTGTAAGAAATCACTGTGAGGAAATTTACGTATGTTATTTTTCTTGATGTATTCTTGAACTATGACTATACTATCGGTTAATAAAGCGGTGTCTATTGACACAGTATACACCATTGAATAGACCCGTTGTGTTTGCCTTGGCCTACCCCGCTTTGGGAATAAAAGGCTTGAGTGTATTTATTTTGTGTTAATATCTGAACTTGAATGTAAAATGTGTCCTTTTTAAGCGACTTCATAAAAGGAGTCTTTCTCAATTAGATCCTATATATGCTTTTTTTTTTGCTTTAATTGGAGAGTCCTATGTCCAGCAGTGGACAAGTATGGGCTGGTGATGATGATGCATTTTTTTAATGTTCTTCTTCTCGTTGTTTATAAACGAAACGATGAAAGAGTCAAAGAGTCCAAGTTGTCTCATGATACGGAAGTTAGGGTTTGATGATCGTGAAAAGAATTCGCGGGGGGAACTTTAAAAAGGAAAATAATAAACTGTACATCAAAATTACTAACTTGCACACCTAAAAAGCCAAAGTTATCATCAGAATGGCAATTAGGTGACGAAATCGGTAATTTTGTCGCTAAGTCAGTATTTTGGTTAGGTTAGGTTAGACTTTTTTGATGCACGTTTAAATACTATCCCTTTAAAAATTCGTATGGGCGAGCGACTAGGACGGTTCTTTTTTTCTTTAAAATTAACTCCCACATGCTAACATGCATTTTTTTAATTTTACAGTCAGCAATAGTATTCGGTATGGGTTTCGCGACAAACTCTCTCGGTCTGCCGGGTCTACTGTCAGCCGGAGACCTGGTGCTGAGCGACGCCAACAACCACGCCTCCCTCATACTGGGCCTTCGTATGGCGCACGTCACAGTTAGAGTGTTCAGGCACAATGACATGAGACACCTGGAGGAGCTGGCTAGAACCGCTGTGGCTGAGGGCACGTGGAAACGGATTGTCGTGGTGAGTTGACTCCCTGATAAAACTGCCTGGATTACTTCCCGTCGTCCGGATCTGTGCGAGGCGACCGAGGGAACTCTCTAGAGAATGGGCAGCTGCCGTAACCCCACTGCGATTGCCAACCCGCCTGCCAAGCGAGGCGATTAATGACATTTCCTCCCTCGTCCGGCAGTGGACGTCATGTAGCTGATGATGCATATACACAAATCAAAAGTGTCTAGGGATCAAGTACATTTTAGAAGATTGCAATCAAGAATATATTTTACAAAAACTGAATTCATTCATAATTTATTCAAAATGTGGTGATAAGTCATTGATACAGGCATGGGGGATTAGGTAGGAGACCAATCCAGAAGGTTAGATTTGATTTAAATAAATTAGATTTCTTTTTCGAGCTAAAAATGTTCTCGATCCCTAGACACTTATGATATGTGTACATAGTTAGAACAAAAAGGACCCAATACGATACATGCCGATCTTGTAATTTAAGTTTTGTATCTTTTATGTTACGGTTCAATTTCATAAAATGACACTTTTTGTTTTATGTCACTTTTGCTCTAACTGTGCGAATTATTGTGTTGCGATATGTGTTTTTTTATATAAATTAAATTCTATGCGTGAATTTGACGAAACAACATTTACACGTTGAAATTTTAGAAATCATTGTCTACAGGTGATTGAAGGTATATACAGCATGGAGGGATCCATAGTGCCCCTGCCAGCTGTCGTAGCATTGAAGAAGCGGTACAAACTCTACATCTACCTAGACGAGGCCCACAGTATAGGGGCCTTGGGACCACGTGGTCGCGGAGTCACAGACTATTATGGAGTTGATCCCAAAGATATTGATGTGCTGATGGGCACTTTCACGAAGAGTTTTGCTTCGGCCGGAGGCTATATTGCTGGTGAGTTAGAACTCTGTTAGAGTTTTTCGTATCCCTACATAATGTTCTTACTATTAATCGGTCGCTGTGATCAATATTTATTAATTGGCATGTTTTTTTTTAAAGTTAGTAAGAATCCGTTGTAATCTCACGTGGTATCCATCATCCTCAGTTGCTACACTCTCGTAGTTACATCGCTCTAGCAGCGACAAATGACCTGTTTCGCTACCCTCTTTTTATTGTGATCCTTAGTAAAGCAACGATGAACTTCGTTTGACGAGAGCGTAGCCGACTCGGGAGCTTAGGTTTCCGTCGCACGGTGGGGTGGTGGGTACAAGCGAATACTCTACGTATATATACAAAGTGGAGATTGGTCCCTGGGCAGGGTCTCGGCGCGCGGTGGAGTGGGTGCGCGCGGCGGGGCACGCGGCGGGGTACGCGCACGCGATGTCCCCGGCGCTGGCGCAGCAGATCCTGGCCGCCACGCGCGCCATCTGCTCGCCGCACGGCCAGGCCAGGCTCGACGCGCTCCGGGAGAACACTAGACATTTTAGGGAAAGGTATGTACTGTGATGCTTTGTTTTTTTACCGACCTCTAAAAAAAACGAGAACTAAATTCCTCTGTAAACAGTGTTTTTAAACAGTTCTATTTAGCTTGACTGCGGGGTTTTTTTTCGGTCGAATTTACTAACTTGAATTCAATTCACCCACTTCTTGTTGATGGATTGTCGTGATATTTCTTTTAGGTTTGTTCGACTGGATAAACAGATTTTGACGATTCTTTTATATGGAAGCTAGTGCCTTTCGTATGGACCCAATTAAATTTGGTTCAGTTCTGATAATTTAATCCGGAAACCACAATAGTCTTTAAATGTTACTGATTATTTTGCCCTTGAAGTTATCATACAATAATTTTTGTTATTTATTATCTAATAGATTACTTCCTACTACTATTTACCTACTATTTATTAAGCTATTTTTAAAGACTAACCACAGTTTGATCTATGTTTTACGCAAAATAGTTTGATTCTTATGGTCTATTTAATAATAGATTAATTTCTAAAATTATTATATACATACACTCACATAGTAATCCCAAAAAGGGGGTAGCCAGAACTTTAAGATCACCAAGACTTTTTTGCTTTCCAATAAACAGGACCAGGATTTAAAATCATATTGTTAACGTAACGAACGTTATTACTTTCAACTAGAACATTGACTTAAATTATAAACATTAATTGCACATAAAAATGCACGAACGCCTTTTGATATCAATATTGTGTTGGCAGAGGGATTAACTACAATCTTCTTGATAAATAAATATCTTCGACAAAAAAACGACACAACAAATTATTTCAAGGAATTGTATATTTACTTTTGTATTTACTGGGTATTATCAGCAACGAAGGTAACCTCAAGATTATCTTTGAATAGATCGCTTCGGAATATGCATCATATCATCAAACACACTAAGTACATATTCTTTACAGTATGTCTACATATATGTATATACATATGTGAAGGACTTTCTAACATAATACTTCCGATGATGAATAATGAAGAATAGATGTGGTTATAGCCAGTGAACAAGCCTTTGACCACCATGCTGCCTGATGTTAGCAGCGATGTGGTCTACGATTGAGCACACTTGCTTTAGGGTACCTATTTGAACCCGTGAATTGAAGACCTCCAGACTATACTGCGCAGGAAACACAGACTCCGGCAATATATGAACTATTACTTAACCAGGTTGCGAGCGATGGGCGTAGTGATATACGGCCACCGAGACTCGCCGGTGATCCCGCTGCTGGTGTACACGTTCAGCAAGATGGCGGGCGTGGTGGAGCGCCTGGCCGCGCGCCGCGTCGCCACCGTCGGCGTCGGGTACCCCGCCACGCCGCTCAACCAGGCCCGGATCAGGTAAGCTGTCGTCTTATATTTATTTATTTAATACTTTATTGCACCAACAGTACAATGGGTGGACTTTCTCTACCAGAATACTTTTAAGAATACTTTTTCTCTACCAGTCAACCTCACAACATGGGAGGAAACATAGGTGCGGGTCAGTATTTATAAAGTTGTAAGTGAATACAACGATAACTTAAGTAGGTAGGTATAACAGAATACACTCAATAACAAACATTTATAATCACATACCTACGTACGCACATAAATAATATATATAAAATATAATTGAACACATATTATAATATAGTACAAGTATTGCTAAAAATACTAATAATGAACACATACATACATACTAAAATAAATATATAAAATGACGCATAAGAAGTTATTATACTCTTTGTCTTCCAAATAACTTGAAACATCGTATCAATACAAATATCCGCGAAAATGAATTAAAAAAATAATTAGATTAAATTAGATTAAGATTAATAGTGTTATCCAGACTGATACTTTCTTGGCCGGACTGTACAATAAATAATTAATACATCTAGTCTTCATAAAAAATATACAGTTTCAACCTACAATACTTACTTCTCCAAAGTTTATTTTCCACCCCATTCGGCATTATGGACGTGAACCTAAATATTTAACCATTATAACTTAATATTGTCCACCGGGTATATAGGCGCGAATATAATCAAAGACAAGCTCCATTTTACCTTTGTTATTTTACTCGACGTTTCGATGCAGTTGCATGCGTCGTGGTCACGAGTGGTCAAAGGTAAGCTCGAGCTTGTCTTTGATTATATTCGCGCCTATATACCCGGTGAACAATATTGAGTTGTAATGTCTGTGCGCGTTTCATTAAAAAATGATCTATTTAACCATTGTCCGCAGGTTCTGCCTATCAGCGGCGCACACGCGCGCACAGCTGGACGAATGCCTCGCCGCCATAGAGGCGGTGGCGGACGAACTCGGCCTCAGATACTCCCGTCGACGATAGCCTCATCTGTTTTACTATTATTATAATGACTTTATTTTATGCTTTATGCTAGTTTTATTTACTGAAATCGATGAAACACATGGGATTAGTGACCCACGCACTCAAACTCTCAACTCAATAAATGAAAAAAAACCACTTGACACCACATGACAGGAACAGTTCTGGCAATACATATCCTAGTTCAAGCATAACGCGGCGCTCGTCTGTGACGTGAAATACAGCTGAATCCAAAAAAATTAAATCCAATCGATTTCAGAATTGTTTTGATGTGAATTTAAATATTAGGGGGTCTTATGGTTGTGATCGATGGATTTACGTTACTAACGCCAGTTGGAACTAACTTTTCCTTTTACTAAGAAAAATAATTTTAATATTTAATTACTCTCTTAATAAAGATCTCTGTTGAAGTAATATTTATCTTGCTCTAAACGACTTTGTGTAGACAATTTATGGTCAAGCGTCGCGAGTACTGATGATTGTTTGAAAATACGAGCCAAAGATCCAGTGGAGGTAGTGGTGGTAGGCTAACCAAGTCGTACTATTGGAAGAATTGAAATAATTCGTAAATTACCTTGAAACATTACAACGACAAACAGGAGAATCAAACAGTTTTCTGAATATGGCCATCAGGCCATATGGTCATCATGACAGGGCCCTAAGTGGAGCCAGAAATAATGAATGCCCCAAGAAACTGACCTTCGAGCAGAACGACATGCGTGCTCATGGGCTTACAAAATGTGTAACTGTGAAGCGTATGTAGAAATGTAAAATGGGGAGATGTAACGTGGTCATGCTATCTTCAAAACCACCTTTTTACTGCCTGAAAAAGTCGGCCGACCTTAAAAGAGTGAATAATTTACCGAAATACCAAACCTCTCCATTCTTGATAATTAAATTTATTAAAATGACAGTTATACTGCGACTGTTTTTTTTTGTATGTTGACAAATACTGCCATTATATTTCCTCTGGATTAAGCATGTTCCATGATAATCTAGAAATTTTAATATTCTCATGACGATGATCTCGCCGCGAGATGGCGCTCACAGCTGTAGAGCCGTGTGGACTGAGAAAAAGCGGACCTGGTTTAGTCACGGCTTGTTACTCTCCTTGAAGGATCCATCTAGCCAGCCATCTTGCGCATACCATCAGTCCACCTTGCACAATAGCGAATGTTCTGGTTCTTTGTTGGATTATTTCGTTTCTGATACGACCCTTCAGAAAAACGCCGAGCTCTTTCCATAGCACCGTCTTACAAAGAGGTAGAGTACACAGTACACCAACTCCTCCGGTCCTAGCACACTTCTCTTACTTCATAAACGTAGTGTATTAATGTTTGGCCAGATAAGACAGTTTTTGAATTATAATCATTAGCGCCAGAAAATTACTGTCCGAAAGTGAAGATATTACCCCACCTACTTCCAACTAGTCAAGTGAATTTGTATTAAATACCTAACAAGACATACGCGGTCTTTAATAAAAAAAACGATTGTTTTTTTTTTGGCACACTATGTCATCAGTTATCTCGGCAAGATAACGCAATCGATACCTTCGACAGTTTCCTGATAAACTGTGTAACTCGCGTACATAAAGTATCACAGTTATAGTATATACTTACGTTACGTGTACCATACAATGTGCGGCGGTTCGCATTGATTTTCAAACATTAGTATTATTAAGCATCGTAGTTTAGAATCACGTCGAAAAAAAAATGTGTCACACGCGGTGAAGTTTGCTAACTGATTAGATTTAGAGTACCTACCTTGTGTTCTTACAAGTAATTTTTTACTTAGCTCTTTGAAATTATGCCGAGTGATTTCATGCTGTAGGTGTGTACCGGTGGTACGATGTTTGTGCTCGGTGCCTTGTGGTTTAGTGTGCTCGGTTTGACATGTGCCAATATAGAAGTGTCAGTTATACGGTTGACGTAAGTATTCCAAGTCCTGTATTATTATAAACGTTCAGATGTTTGTTTCTCTTTCACGCAATAACTACTGAACAGATTTCAGTGAAACTTGTTATAGTTAACAAGCTAGGTTGTTAGTTAGGCTACTAGAAAACTAAGTTAGGTTTGTTAAATATCATGTTAGGTTAGGTTACATGTATAGCGGAATAATACATAGGCTATATTTTATTTTGATATATTAATACCTACAACCTAATTAACCCGCCCTTGGATACTCTTTCAAAATCGGGCTAGTAATTTCGGAACCGCTACAACACTAAGATATTTCTGTTAACAATGCGAGTACCTATTAAAGATATAGATACACTAACAACGACTTTTTTTCTCGTACAAGTATGTATTATAATTATAAGTAGTCTAGTTATTAATATAATATTTATGTACCTTTGGATGGCCCTCTCTCTCAGAGTTAAGGCAGAATATCAGTTCATGTCACAAGACACTGTGGCATCATGCTGAGCCGGAAGCTCATTTTCGTGAACAACTGCAGCATGCATCACTGTGTTAACTTGTTTCTTTTAAATTTATTTTATTGCTAATTATTATGTGTGTGTTGAATTTGTTTATGGAAATAAATTTATGTCTATGACTTCGTTAAAGTCTGAGTTGCATTGTACTCACAGATAACACTTTCGCGGACAGTAAAAGGGTCTATTAAATGTCCCCGAAAGTGTTAAGTGCATATCGAACAACTTTAACGGTCACCCTTTCCGTAAATGATCTTTACTTCATGTATTTAATCCATCCTACAAGCTACATACAAGAGCTATTTTGTTTAGCTATTGAGTCATCAAAATTATAAGAATTTCCGGTACTATGGAAATGAACGAAATATCACATCCTATTTATGAACGTTATCAATGTTTGTACCTACCTATGTATCTAGTTATCAATGGTTAAATCTGTGATATGACAGATTATGTAGGTACTTGACAACACCGCAATGAGTGTGTTCTGGGCCCCATTTTCAACACGTTTCCAGAAACGCACGGGCAATATAAAAGTGCTAATGTTTGGCTTATCCGCGTGTGTCTATACCTACCCTATATGTCCCATCTTCCCTTAGTCTTAGCTTACAGAACGGGAAAGAAAACACCATTTTTGTTACTTTCGATCAATCTTTCGCCGTTATTAATTTATATCACCATAAAAAACCTTCATCCAGTGTTATACCTGCTATAGTGGGGTATTGCTCTTTATGCAGGAATGCAGGTAGCAGAAACTTCCAATTAGTAGCTAATTATCGACGTGCCTAATAAACAAACTCGGTATATCTAATATATAAAATTCTCGTGTCACAGTTTTCGTTGCCATACTCCTCCGAAACGGCTTTACCGATTTTCACCAAATTTTATATGCGTATTCAGTAGGTCTGAGAATCGGCTACTATCTATTTTTTATCCACCTGCCAGTTGTATTTCTCCCAATACACGGGGTACAAAGGCAACTTATTATGGCAAAACAAATGTTTGCCGGGACAGCTAGTCTAATATATAAAATTCTCGTGTCACAGTTTTCGTTGCCATACTCCTCCGAAACGGCTTTACCGATTTTCACCAAATTTTATATGCGTATTCAGTAGGTCTGAGAATCGGCTACTATCTATTTTTTATCCACCTGCCAGTTCTATTTCTCCCAATACACGGGGTACAAAGGCAACTTATTATGGCAAAACAAATGTTTGCCGGGACAGCTAGTTTATAATAAAAAAAGATATTTTCACAAAATTTTACGTAAGAGGCGGCAAAAGTTCACTGAACTTTAACTTACCTAGATGTAGAGAAGTAAAATAAGGTATAGCTAGATCTCGTTTATTCTAATGAACGTCAGGTAGTTGCAGTGCGATCTTTTAGCGTAATTAAGAGCAACAATGAACAATTGATGTTGGTAGGTAGCTACTTTTATCAATGAAAACTTATCTAATTAATATAACAATGAGCTCATTTTATACCTACCCACGAGAGCGATGTAGACACACTACTCACAATTAATCCCGTTAAATGAAATTTGAAAAGTTTTGTACTCTCATCATTCCCGATTTTGACGTGCCCTACTAAAATAAAGTCTAGATTATCCCGTGCACAATAGAGCCTTTTAGACGTGACTCCCTGTTCGTTTACTTAAGTACGGAGTATGGGACCATGTAACAACTCTCTAGAAGTCAAATAAAACAAAGTGATGCAGCGGGTAACATGTGGTTCAGTTCTCACTGCCCATCACTATATCATATCTCAGAAACTGATCTGAGTGACCATACTTTAAGGACTATAACTTTGTTTTGTCTGTGACAAACCTATTTTTGGAACTTATCTATGTAAGTGCGTAAGCACGCTCCACAACGGTCTGGCTATCTAGAAAAACATTGTTAGGTAAAGTCGCGTAGGTACCAACCAAAACGCCTCATTATGGCGGCGAAAAAAACTTGTAAAAAATAAACACCTATTTTAGTAGCCTGTATTTAGGTACTTTGTAATAAAAAACGTGATTGTACACAGAAAGTCCATTTCAGAATATGCCAAAATACCCCGGGACAAAAAAACATTGATCTCTCCATAGGTATAAACTATATTTTCTTAAAAGAGTATTTCCGATTCAAACTGTGTGTGTTGTGTATACCTACTTAGTACATCTTTTTTCTTTTTTTCGTCCTAAGCCACCGAAGTGTTACAGAGGGCCCACACAAAGAGCCGCCAGGCCGTCCTGTCCTCCGCAACGACTCTAGCATCGGCCTAGCTCTCTTAGTAGCTACATAATAATATGTATGTAATCTTTTTGGTATGTGTTAAGGTATTTCCTAGGTGAACAAATCCATTTACGTACATATGTGCCTAAGTTACTGACCAACGTGTATTTCTAGGTTGCCCCACGAGCAGCAGTACACTATCACGCTAAACCACAGCGTGGAGTATTTGCTGGACTTTACTCAGGTAGGTGCCTGTTTAATGTACTCGTAAACATACAATTGATTAGCTAACACCCAGTTTCTTGAAGATTATCTAATCAAGTCGACCTCGCATTCAAAATTCCTTGTCGATTAGTGCTGTGATGATGACAAACGACGGCGGGGCGGGGCAGCTTATGACCGTCGCTGACCACTTCTAACTGCACAAGGTGGATCGAACCGGTTTACATGCAGCAATGCAGTACGGAGCAGCGCCGACCTTTTGTCCCCCGTGTGCGTTGGTAGCTTCCCTTTGCACTATGCACGGCTCCGTCGCCGCCTTAAGTTTCTATTCTGAAGCGAGCATATCGCTGCAAGTGCCGACTGAACAGCTGGCAGTCCACTGCACGCAGTTGCTGCACGTGATATTAACCGTAACTGTTGCGTTTGGCAGCTCGGTTCGAAATATAATCTTTAGCCTTTTAGTGTAGCCAAACATAGCGATGATCAACTGTTTCAATTGCGTCGTCAATTTGATAAGGTATTCAAACTAAACCAGGCGTATCTACGTATTTCCTAGTAATCATCCAACTTCATTCAAAGAAAAATAAGATTTACATAACTACAAAAAAATCTTCATAAATCAAGGAATCCAATGAAACCCTATATTGGTAAGTAAGTAAATAAGATAAGGTTCCTTCGCCGGATTTTCCGCCGAATCTCAGTAGATAGGTACATGGTAATGTGTGGTAGGTGTGCATTGTACCTACAATACCTAGTACCTACTAGGTATTATGTATTATTTGCTATCTTACTAGGATAAGATTAGATTGACTCAGCTGATGCTACTGCAACACGTGCTTTATTACTTAGGTACTAATGTTCATAATACAATACTACCACGCCAGCGAACTAGTAATTCCGTAACGCTGAGGGCAATGCACTGTAAATGTCCTCGTTATAATCGTCTCTATTTTCAAAAAGGTGCATTTTTTGTCGTGATAACGTTTGATAACTCGATACTACGGGCTGCATGCACGAAAAAGATTACTTCATTTTCCCGTTCCGCAAGCGAGTGTACTACTACTACTGCAATGTTTGACGTTGTCACGTCAAACTACCGTCCGTATACTGACTTTACAGACAATATATTTTTTTTAAAACCATAATTGTTGCTGTAATATACGTATATGTAATATTTTAATGTTAATCATAATCATTTATTTGCTTGCATGTGGTACAAATATAGGTGTTCAACAATTAATTTCCAAAATATGTGCCCTGCAAGGGCATTGCAAATCGGTACATAAAATTAATACTCATGTGTGAAATAACTATATAAATCTAGATAATTACTGAATTACATTAAGTATAATATATTATATACATATTGTTTTACATTATGGATTGTACATTGTAATGAAATTAAATTGTTATTATAATATTTACTTATCTACGTAGTATTGCATTTTGAAGCCATTATTGATATTTTTATAGTGACTAGGTTAACATTAAGGAAATTATAACATTATTTAAATAGTTGACAGTTCACAAAGTGCTTAACAAAGAGTTAATAAGTAGGTATATGATTATGTGATCAAGTGATCTCAGTGAATCACAATAAAGTGTCAATTTATTTTTAACCTAGCCAGGTTTAACAATATTTTCATAGACATACTTTGAAACTCTACATATTGTCATATTATAGTAATATCGATAGGAGAATCAAATAAGAATGTATGTATGCACATAATGACGCAGTCGTTTACTGAAAATCTTAATTCGTCTGTACAACTTAATATCGTGATGAAACCCGCACACCCCAAGGTGTGTGAACCCCCTATAACGGCGATGGGCTCACCCCCTGTCACGTTGGGTTAAATACGCTTGGTGAACCGTGGGTACTTGCTTTAGCAAGTGCCTCTGCCTACCCCTCTTTGGGATTAAAGGCGTGAAGTGTACAACTTAATATTAGGTTCGATACATTGCAGACAAGCCCGTACTACCGACCATTGCCGAGTCGATTCCAGGCCTCCATTACAACGGGAGACTTGGCATATCCTGTCATCATCACTGCCAGGGAACGCGCTGGTAAGATTCCACGTCGTTTATACAGGATGTAAAAAATATTGATGAAATGTCGAATATTTAAAATCACTTGGTTATTGATACAATAAAAAACTGATTTATTTTCATAAGAAACAAAACAGCCAAAATTCGGCTCTGGAAAAAAATAAATATATAAACACTTGCTATTTGATTATACTAGGCGATTGAGTCATTAACCTTTTAATCGCCGGATGGTAAATGTTGCTTTCATGTTTTTGGATTCTCTTAAGACTTCATGATTACGGTTCTGATATATTTGATATATATGACCAGAAATATCAATTAAAGCCAAGTTACAAAATCATATTACCGTATTTGACTTCCACATACAAACTCAATCAGCTGATTGTACTTTTGGTAGTATTAAGAGGTATTTTTTTACGTTCTGGGTCAAATGGACTCAGTAGGGTCTATTATTTAATACTTAATTCCACTAAAAGTACAATGGGTGGACTTAATACTAAATTATTATTCGTATTATTTAACATATCTACAGAAACAGTAGATTTAGGCTTAATATCAATCATATACAGATACCACATTGACATTTAAAAAGACACTTAAAATGAATTTCTTTATGTTTTTTTCGTTTTAGGTGCTGAGTCATGGCAGTTGCCTTATTCCAGCAGCGGCTCGCTGAAGTACAAGCTCCAGAGGACACTTTGCGAGAACGAGTTTGGCACCGAATCATACTCGGAATGCGGTAAACTGGATATAATATTTACCTAGAATTAGAATCGTCACCTTTTTTGTCTTTAGTTGAATTTAACTCTGCAGAGTCAGGATCTTATCCTAACTAAGCTCTTTTTACTACAGATTTGGAAGACAATCAAAAAGTTTACATGACCTATTGATACCACGTTGGGCGCCGCTGTCAGTCTAAAATATTACAGTGGCGCCCAACGTGGTTTACTTATTAACTCTTGTTGGAAAAGCCTATAAATAGTACCACTGTTTATTTTTCCATCATACCTACATATATTATTTAGATGCATAGTTCTTTACCCGTATTGCAACACGTGTCTAAATTTAGTTCTGGACTTTACCATTTATCACGGCCCTGGCAGTTTGTTACATATCTGCATTAACGCATTTTTCTCAATAGATCTTTTAAAACGTACTTAATTGTGTGAAAAAATTTCAAAATGTCAGGGCATTTCAGCCTTGAAACATAGTTTTACTAAAGATATCGTTTCTTTATGCTGGTAAAATTCAGAATGTGGGTCCCAACTAAAGGTACACTTTTTTGTAATATATTCCGACAGTGCTGAGCTGAAATGATGATGATTATACAATCAAAAATTGTAATTGTAATTCTAAAATATTCTACTATTCCACAGCTGACACCGTGGCGGAACCGTGGACAGCGTTCAGTGTCCACGTGGCCACCAGCTGCGCGGCCAACTCGCAGCTGACGGTCCTGGCCACGCTCGTCACGGATTGGTACTTGCCGTTCGAGGATGCAGTACCGGTATTTGCGTCGCAGCTTGAGCCGCAAGTTTTTAGATACAAGTAAGATTTTTTTTTGTTATATTGTATAAAAGTATGATAAGGTGGACTGATGATATTCGCAACATGGCTGGCAGAAGTTGTATGTGAGAGGCCGAAAACAGATCACAGTGACGTGCAATTGGAGAGGCCTATGTCCAGCAGTGGACAAATATGGGCTGATGATGACGATAGAAGTATGAAGGTGGATATGTCAGGACCTTGACAAATTGAGATATTTAGTAGGCATCTGTCATACCGCGTACTATAAAAGTATATATAAAAAAGTAAATATTGATATAAACGTAGATAAATGTGAGTTATTTTTACATTATACCTAAAGTCTTACAATAAATGTTTCCGTACACTAAGGCTTAGGCGAAAGTAACAATATAATAATTATGTAGAGTTACCCCTATTACCTATATTACCTATGCAATACCAAGTACAATTTATTTACGTGTTTACAGTTTTACCGAGGAGCAGAACAGCGTCCGAATAGCGTTTGCTTCAGAAGACAACGCCTGTGCAGTCATTCGTATTGTCAACACTACGGTATTGTATACATTTCCACAAATTTTTACTTACGTACCTACATGTATTAACACACATCCATAGAATACAGAACTTTTTTTTCTAATACACTATGAACAAGTGTTAGAATTTAGGAAGACGTGACTCTTAGCCTGACTGCTGGAGCTCAGAAGTAATATTACGCGCTGTGATTGGCTGATGAAAAGGAAGAGGAAGACCAAAAAAGGTGTGGATGGATTATGTGAAAAATTATATGTGTGTGAAAGGTGTAACTGCAGGGATGACGAATGACAGAGATGAATGGACGTGTTGGGCCGACCCCATATAGTGTGAAAATTATGATGAATGATTGGTTAAGCATCACGCTTATTTTGATACAATGAATCGCAGCACGTTATATCAATTCTTTCTTGGAGATCATTGCTAGTAGTGTGATTGGCTTACAAATGGAACCGTTTTCATGTCTTCAAAGTCTTAAAATATACAGTCTAAAATAATACATTGTCTAGTTTAGTTCACAATTAGATTAATTGACATAAGTATAGGATTTTAAATACTTTTGATTTAATTTCCATAAAAATATATCGTTTGCTTTACCTACTGTTGTTTCAGTGTCCCATACCTCAGACGACAGACGCCATAGGTGGTGTGCGGATGACGATGCTTCAATCCGCCGGAGCACAGTTCTTTGTGAGTGAAACATACATAACTAAAACTAAAATTGAAATTGACTATATTATTTTTATTGCCCAATGCATCTGCCTCTAGAACGATGGTCGCAAGATCATTTCCATATTTCAGATTACTAGAATTTGCCTCGGTTTTGAACTGTTATAACTTATAAAAACAAACTGCTTAAGTATAATGTCTGCGCAGTGTACCTATCAGTGGCGTGCACTGGCTCTTACGACAAGGTAGGCAGTAATCCCCAAGGATTAACACCTATGTATAGGTAACTTGTCTATACGAAACACAGATACCTACCTATCTACTCACCTACAAAACACAGGGCCTTCGTTAGCCTATGTCGTGATTACAATAAAAAAGGATTTAGCAATAACTCTATTATTAGGTCCGGTAACCAAAATACTAAGGTAGGCAGTGTCTTTTTGCCTGTATGGTGTGCACGCCACTGGTACCTATAGAGTATCTAGTTGGTAGCCCTATCGCCATTACAGCGTTCATACAATTTATCGTATGCGGTTGTATAACGATGTTTTCAAAACCATAACCTCCAGACAACTTGGCTCCAGACGCACTTTAAACACCATAAAAAATGTACCCATGCCTAATGTTTCAGAAAAGTGACTACCCCCGAGGCTTCCTGGTGGTGGTGATGGTGTCACCAATGCAATCAGAATGCCTGTCGCAAGCGGAGGAGGTGGACCAGGCCTGGCTCTACCAGCGCGCCGTGCTCGGCGACGACCAGGACGAGGAGGATGTCCTGCCGCTGAACAAGTCCCTAACTATCACCATTAAGGTTGGTTTTTGATTGGTATTGCCGTACACGACATTAGCCGCCTGTTTCTTGAAACGTCAATTTGACATCGAAATCTAAACAAGTGATCAGCCCCCCTAGCACAGCGCTCCAAGAAATAAGTGACAAGACATATAAAGCGCTGTGATTTGTTGAAACTAGCTGAGTCGCATGAAGCGTGACATAACAGCCAACCAATCAGAGCGCGTATTTGTTCTATGTCATATCTTTCTTGACGCGCGTGCTAGGCCTGCAGCGCTTCAAACAAAGCGCTCGACCGGCCAATCAAAGCACTGATGCGTTTTTTTAAATAAATTAAGCTGCAACAAACTGGAAGTGTCATTTTGTACTAAATATTGGTAAAGTGGAACAATATTTGTGTATGACGATCACAGGAAGGCACTGCTGGTAAAAGGTGTGACATTAGCAGTGGGACGCGCGCAAATGATATACACACATAATGCAATATTAAGAAATTTAAAGAGGGATAGTGGGAATTGTCTTCTTCTGAACTTCAATTAAACGCTGGATTGATATAGATAACGTTTATTCCATGTTTGGGTCTTGTTTACGTCGGACTTGTCTTGGAAAAAATCAAACCTTTCCTCTATAATATTGGTATAGACAAATAAATTGTTTCTTTTCCCTCTTAAAAGACAGATACCTACTTAAAATATATATATAGAATAATACAATGAATCCAAATATATTTAACATGTATAATTTGCTCTAAATACTCAAATAATTATTCATTTTCGACTTAAAAGGCGTCGTTGACTCCGGAACAGTTCGCCGTGGCCAGTGCAGCGACGTTTTCACTCTTCCTGTTCTTCTACGTGTCGTTCTTGGGGCTGGTGTGTTTGCAGCGCGTGCCTTCCTGGGCTAAGCTGGTCGGGCCGCTCGGAAAATCTGGTACAGGTTAGCGTTCACACTATGATGTTTGTATCTTTGGGAGATATGTTGATGACACTAAAAAATATGGCTTTGTAGGTATCAAAAGTGGCTGAAGGGAAAAAAGAAATAACCATGTTTATGATCATAATCTAATCGCAAGGCCTTTGTCCTGCAGTGGATAAATCAAGAATGGTGGATCAATGGCCCCAAATAGCATTATGAGGGTAGATCATTAAACTATGTTAACAAGACGTGTGCTCCATCGTAGACCACATCGCTGCTTAACATCAGGCAGGGTGGTGGTCAAACGATTGTTCATTGTGTTTTAAAAAAAATCATAAAACACCCTGTCTTGCCTGTGTCTCAGATGGGCAGGCTGCGACAATTGATGTCAACTTGCTTGTTATTTTTTTAATTTGGAAAATAATAAACTGTACATCAATATTACTAACTTGCACACCTAAAAAGCCAAAGTTATCATCAGAATGGCAATTAGATGACCAAATCAGTAATTTTGTTGCTAAGTCAGTATTTTGGTTAGGTTAGACTTTTTTGATGCACGTTTAAATACTATCCTTTTAATTTTAGCAATAACTATCATAAACATGTTTTTTATAGCAAACACACAAGAGAGCGCTATCACTACGTTGGACAGTAACATCGAGGTTGCTCCGCAAACATCTACACCACATCGACAACGCAGAGACTCTAGTAAGAACCTACCGAAATAGCTACGAACCTTCCTTTTCTCAACAAAGAAAAGTTTAACCATGTTCACTTATTCAGTAGGCATGTGCAAAAGACTAAACAGCATCGAAGTTGCACAATATAGGGTTATTTTAACAAAATACACTTTTCGAATGTGTTGTAGTGCGGCAGGCACTATTAAAATAAAAATAAAATAAATACACTTCACGCCTTTAATCCCAAAGAGGGGTAGGCAGAGGCACTTGCTAAAGCAAATACCAAAACTTGGTGAACCGTGGCTATTTGATTTAGCAAGTGCCTCTGTGAACAAAATCGTAAAAAAAGTTGTTGCCGCCAATTGTCAAGTATTTTTTTAATAGTAGACAGCTACTATTAAAAAAATACTTGACAATTGGCGGCAACAACTTTTTTACGATTTTGTTCAACTGAACCAAACGAATCTGTACTTGCCTCAGACGCGACATTCGATAGCAGCGACAACAGTGACACAGACGACGAGATGTCTGACGTCGAGCCGGCTCCCAGCGTCCGTGACGTCAGCACCATAAGCGGTGGCGTCGCAGCGCACAAAGTGACGTCATTCGCTGATCACGTGACTGTCGAGCCACGCACCGACGAACAAGTGACGAACGGCCAAACCGAAGGTGGTGCAACGAACGGACAGGCTGATAGTTCCGTAAGGGTTAATACATTTTATAGTGATTCTCCTGTAATACGTGATAGTGATAGTTTTATGTCCAAATTAACGATTTCTGGAATACCCTATAAAATGTTAGTCTTACATTAACAAATCTAGTCATGGTACTTTATATTAACTACCATTCAAATTTAAACCCCCCGGTATTAATTTATTATTAATATTAACCCCCCAAATTGTAACCCTCTCCTTACAGTCTCGGCCCAAAGTTATAAATGGCGTACCTAATTTGACAATGTTCTACAATATTGTTAAGATGATAAACCGATGGTCCCTATTAAGAAAGTCGGATCTAAAAAACGGAACATGTTCAGGAGAGAAGATAGTTAGTTTTGGATATTAAAACTGAACTACTTGTGGTACATAATTCAAATGTACAACAGCTTATACATATATAATATTTGTTATCTTTACGTGATGTAATATAACGTAATATCCGTCAATTTAACGATGCAGAAAAGTACATCATAACTCAATATTGTTCCCCGGGTGTATAGGCGCGAATATAACCAAAGACAAGCTCGAGCTTACCTTTGTTATTTTACTCGACGTTTCGACGCAGTTGCATGCGTCGTGGTCACGAGTGGACCTCGGGACCTCGCGTTTCATTAAAACATGATAGAAAAGTACATATTCCCAAAAATTGCGCTACCGACATGTTTCATTGGGACCATCGTTAGGCCGGGTCTCCACCAAAGCGGAGAGGAGAGGAGATGTGCTAATTTTTCATACAGTTCTAGCCCGCTCAACCCATGAGCTGTGTTTATTTGTATGAAATCGCTTCTCTTCTCCGCTTTGGTGGAGCCTCGGCCTTACACTTGCGGTCCACATCGCAGGCAGTGCCCCCAGTAGCACCGGCGACGGAGGCGTCGCGGCCGTACGGGCTGCCGTCGCGGCTGTACCTGTCGGCGCTGTCGCGGCGCCGCGAGCGCGTCCTGCGCGCGCGCTCCGACCGCTACCTCACCATCCTCTACACCGTCGCCGTCTTCTACAGCCTGCCCGTGCTGCAGTTCGTCTCCACTTTTCAGTTGGTACGTTTGTTTTAGGTACCTTTACACTCTGACTTGTAGATGCATATAGATGGCAATGTTTCCGTGAGATTTTTCGAGAGAATTCAAACTTTGATTTGTCAAAGTCCATGCGTAAGTAACAGTTTTTAGCACGGTTTGACGGACAAATCGTCTGATCTTACTTTTTAAAGCGGATTTTGACAATAAAAAGTCAAAGTTCCTTTCTCTATAAAAATATCAGCCACATTGATGATCAAAGATTGGCCACTTATTGTATTCAGTCAATGTAAGCACCCATGTTAAAAATCTATGTGTACCAGACTTGCAAGTCCTAAAATCACTTCTTTATTTGAGTGACAAAAAAACATGTTTTGTTTCAAAAGCAAACATTACTTAAGGAGATCTAATTACTTCGTTTTTCGTTCTTCCTATTTGCACGTTTTATCCCACAGTTCATAACATACTCCGGGTCGCTAGACACATGCTACTACAACTTCCTATGCGCGCACCCCGGCGGCCACCTCTCTGACTTCAACCACGTGTTCTCCAACCTCGGCTACCTGCTGCTGGGCGCTCTGTTCATGATACAAGTCCGCAGACGGAGGAAACGAAGGGAAAATGTTCCTAAAGATGAGGTTTGTTACCAGATTTGGGAAAGTTAGTAGGTATAAGTCGGAAAATCGACGAATTCACTTAAGGAGCGTCTCTGGTCCAGTTGGTCGGATCGTTGACTTGTAACCGGGAGGTCGCAGGTTCGAGTCCGGCTACTAGACGTGTACCAATTGGATTATTTTTCAGAGCCTATGTACTTACGCAACGCAACGCTTGTACGGTGAAGGACAACAACGTAATGAAACCATCACACCACAAGGTGTTTGAACCCTATAACGGCGATGGGCTCACCCCCTGTCACGTTTGGTTAAATACGCTTGGTGAACCGTAGGCAGAGGCCTACCCCGCTTTGGGATTAAAAGGCATGAAATGTAAAGTGTATGTATGAATTTAGTGTTTTGAATGTCGCAGATAACTCTTTTTTTTAATATTGAACAGGAGTACGGCATCCCGGCGCACTACGGGTTACTGTCGTCGCTGGGCGCCGGCATGATGGTGGTGGCGCTGCTCTCCGCCAGCTACCACATCTGCCCCAACAGGCTCAACTTCCAGTTCGGTTGGTATCTTTTACAGTTTTTTACTATAACTTTACTAATTGGCTATCTAAACCCCAATTGTCATTACTAAAAGTAATCGTAGAGGCCAAAGTTTCTGATCACCCCGTTAGCGATTGTAGGCATGTACTTATTATAGATCTATCACACATCTTAACAGCGATTATGAAAACTGTGTGTATTCGGAACAGAAATCGAAATCATAGTAAGAGAAGTTTTTGGTGAAATAAAACTGAATATATCTCGCTAATATGTGCCCCGTCCTTTCTATAGCAACCGTCCATCATTCCGAACGTTTGAGTATATTTAGTTGTATTCTCGAATCGAATGCACCCGAATCTAATAAGAATATAAATGACAATAGCGCGTGTTTTTATTTCAATTTCTGGTTTTGTTTCAGACACATCTTTCATGTACGTGCTGGCAGTGTTGTCTATGGTTAAGATCTACCAGTCACGGCATCCAGACGTCAATGCGCGCGCGCATGCCACTTTTGGCGTTCTTGCCGTCCTGATTGCTCTTGGTAAGTTAAATATTTAGCCCAATAATCTTTCGTCATTTTCTTCTTCTGCCTAGTATTTATACCTTTAATCGTTATGTACGTCTATACTATATCCCTAACACGTTCTGTCAAAATTTATTCAGTATTTTTCCGGGAGGAAGAGAAACACGCTAATGCCAATTATAGCATAATATGAGTTATTGTTGTATAGATACCTATTTTCTTACTACTATTTTCTTTTGCACTTTAGACACTTATTTTCTATTTTAAATAATGTGAACAAATTCGTTTCAGTGGTATGGGGAGTACTTGGAGGTGGCGCCCTCTTCTGGGCATTTTTCACGGTCCTACATCTATTCACGTTCATGCTGCTCAGTCTCAATATTTATTACGTCGGACAGTTTAGACTTGGTTAGTAAAGGATTGTTTGTAAATAGACCAACGGTTTTTACTTAAAATAAATTTAAAAAAATTAAAGCTTCTTGTTATGGACAATGGATAAAAAGCTACAGCTACAGCTTCTTGTCCATTTTGTCTTCCTGCGATATTCATAACTGATATTGTAATCCTTCAGAAAAAGATACAATACGACGTGCTGCGCGGGGGTTGACTCAAGTGCCAAAGTTCGGAGTGAAGCCGCTGTACAAGGCGCGGCTCACCATGCTCCTCCTGGCAAACTTGGTCAACTGGCTATTTGGATTGTATGCGTAAGTATTTTGCTTATTGATCTCTTTTTGTGGACGTTGGTTGTGAAAAAAAGGGACTTAGACACATGTAATTACAAAGTCACTAATCAGGGGGAAATTTTCTGACAGCTGTCAAAATAATAACCATGTCTGATCAACGCTGTTTAGTGCTGTGTTTGGGAAGATGTTGTTTATTTAAAAAAAGTCCAATTGTCTTGATATAATTATAATATAATCAGTTCACTCTAGATATACTGAAGGGAAACACTTCGTTTTACACGCTTGATTTTTTAATATCTATAAACATAATCGCCAAACTCATTTAAAATATTGACAACCCAGCCATGTTAAAAAATGTCTTAGAGTTTCACTCCCGTAGTTAAGGTCAAGGATGACCTGACTTTACCTACTTAGTATTTATTATCGTCTTGTCACCCGAGATTCGACCTTATTTCAAAGTTATTTTTCTCTCCACAGCCTATGGAGCCAACAAGCGGACTTCGCAAGCCACCTCCTCAAAGTACTTCTCGGCAACACACTATTGTACATGATATTCTACTTAGTTATGAAGTTGATGCACGGCGAGCGTCCCCGGTGGTACGCCTGGATGTTTCTAGCTGGAGCCGCTGTGGCTTGGGCACCAGCTTTATACTTCTTCGTCTCCGGCAGCTCTGATTGGTCAACGAGTCCGGCCCTCTCCCGGCACAAGAACCACGAGTGTTACGTGCTCAGATTCTATGATTCTCACGACTTATGGCACATACTGTCTGCGATAGCGCTGTATTTGTCCTTCAACGCCATGATGACGTGGGACGATGGACTCGGCGCGGTGAAGCGGAGTGAAATAGCCGTGTTTTAGTGTAGTGTTGAAACTTGCATGAGACTTATTTGAAGTTATTTGGCCGTAGTGTGCCAACATGACATTAGTAGTAATTATCGGCAATTTTGATGTACTTAGATATTGAATTGTTGTGTTTATTTTGAATATTTAATTACCTAGATGGATATGGGATCAACAATGTTCAACTAGTAATTATAGTAAGTAGGTAGCTATTATAAAAATTACCTGCAACATTTGGTTAGATATACCACTATGTTTTTTTTTTACTAAAGAAAATACTGGCTTGTCTCATAGTGTTCATTACTTACGGGGGCGACGGCCGTCCGACACCTGAATCACTACGGTAAAACATGGAAAAAGCCGGTGTCAAGCAAGTGGTCAGTTCAACTTAAGATGTTTTCGAGCCGCTCGAAGGGCCATAACTCAGCTTAACTGCCGAGACAGTATCCGGGATCCACAGAAACGATCAAAAAGATCCCATTAAAACGGTCATCTATCCAATAGGTGTCCGTGCCTAGCGTACTTAACTTCTACAACGTGTTTACGAATAATCGTTACAACCATTCCACACCAGGTATATTTTATCGCAAGTACTACGTACATGACTATTACTATTAGAAGTTATTATTTTACTCACGAATGCTACAAATTGGGATTATTTTCTAACTCTATTCTGCTCCCCGTGCGGATTTCAGGCGACGACGTGCTTCGAGGTAGGTAGATTACAACGAGTAGCTAACTAACTACCTCTCTCGGTACACTCGCGCTGTTTTATACCACATCGGGTTCTTAAACATACTCGTACCATTTCACACTATTCTGTTGGAGTAGCGATACAACATTGTTGAAACTGTCACACCCGCGCGCGGAAACGTAGAAAAAAAATAAGTACATCTGCATGGGCGCCGCTCGACTTATAGGGTCAAGGACAAATGACAAACTAGCTCACGCCTACCCCGTCCTTCACTGACCCCCCACCTCAGCCCGCGAGCGTGAGTTTCTCGACAAATCACGCTTCTTCTCTTTTATTCGTATTGGTTCAAACAAAGATAGCAAATGGTTGTGTCCTTTTCGCGTCGTCGCTATAGGTACGTTTTAAATCAAGGTACTGAGGGACGGTTTGGTGACCGACGCGCGGCGCAATGTGAAACGAGGTTCGTTGGAAAAGTAAAGTGTCGACCTACCCCGACTCACTCTGATGCTGAGAATGCAGTTTCATGTTTGCTACGTTTATTCGTTAACACGTTGTATAATCGGTATCTATTACCGAAATCAACTAGGCTACGAGCAGTCAGTGTATCAAAAAATGTACTTACCTGTCTAGTAGTCTGTTCACCAATTCGACGAATGATTTGGTACTCCGTATATACGGAAAATATAATTTTCTTACATTTTCAGAGTTATCAGTTTGGAGGAGATTACCTACACATTCATTTTTGATAGTTTTAATTCGTTCATTTCATCTACTATATGAAAATAAGTCGGGTTTTCCTCCCTGACGCTATAACTTCAGAACGCACGAACCGATTTCCACGGTTTTGCATTCGTTGGAAAGGTCTCAGGCTCCGTAAGGTTTATAGCAAAGAAATTTAAGAAACATTTCAACAGAATAGCGGGAAAACGAAACGAAGCCATCTGGTGGCGAAACGGAGTTCGGTTCGCCGTGTTTGCTAGTTCCATTATGAAATTATATCTGTATCGTTGAAAATCCGTTTCACAAAATGGCAGATCGATCCGTCAAATCGTGCGTCGAATTAATAAACAGAATAATGCGTGAATTTGAGGTATTTAGGGTTCATATTGACTGTTAGTTGCTAAAAATTTTAGGTAAGCATGTGGTTAAGAATTAACAAGGTATTTAAAACTAAACGAGTTTTGAGCTGTTGTTTTTTTATTTATAAAGTTTATTACCTCTGTAAGATGCTTGTGTAAATTTTAATAAACTTGACTGTACTGAATATTAAGCATTTTATTAAACTAACCTACCGATACCAATAGGACTGTTATTAATACTTACATGGCCTAAGCAAATCATTGTGTTGGAGTGAGTGAAACACTTCGGCACCGGTACAACTACGCCGACAACAAGGACTAAAGCATAGACGGGTGGCAACGTGCCGTGTAAGTCACATGACTGATTTAAGCTTATTTTTTATTAAAAAAACAAGTCACATAACCTTTCAGTACAAAATTTGTTGTCAGATTTCTGAGAAGTCTGTCACTTTCCCAACAAATGAAAACTAAATACATTTCACGCCTTTTAATCCCAAAGCGAGATAGGCAGAAGCACTAGCTTAATAAGCAAATGCCCACGGTCCACCAAGCGTATTTAACCCACCGTGACAGGAGATGAGCCCCTCACCGTTATAGGTTACACAAACCTTGTGGTGTGCGGGTTTCATTACGATGTTGTCCTTCACCCTACGAGCGTTGCGTTCCGTATATATAAGCTCTGAAAAAGAGACCCATTGGTACTCGTGCAGTAGCCGGACTCGAACCCGCGACCTCCCGAATTATGTACTTTTGGAACCAATCACTTTTAATACTAATTTGACAGTTTGGATCCAGATATTATACCCTAGTACACAAAAAGGGACTGAAAAATTATCTCTTACTCCTCCACTCCTGCATGTTTTTCATATCGTTGTCTCGTTTTATTCTAAACGTCAGTTTTGTATTGCAATATTTGCAATTCTAGTTGATTTTGGTCTGAAAAATAATAATAAGTACCTACTTTTGTTTCAAACACCTATATAGATGACTCAAGAGTTTAAAAAATATCTGTCAAAGATAGATTTAAGACAAAAGAATTACAATTCTACTTTATACATATTATATTATGATTGTTCGTACTCGCTTTGGTTTTTTTAAGGAACTCCTCATTGTAGATGTTCTGGGTATCTTACTTATGTGCTTATGTATATGGCTGTAGGAACTGAGTTCTGATGTCTTTACGGGGATACCATTTAAAAAAAAACAAAACGTCAAATTCTCAATGACGCAGGCTGGCCAGACAGCGAGTGTGCGCGTTCCAATTTTGTTTTTGTTTTATTTCGCAATTTTGTGAATTCAGTTAATGTTTTTGTTAAACATTCAATTGTTTTCATAAAACTACTAATCGTAATAGACGCAAGATGGACAATCAGTACTATTACAAGCTAATGGCCAGCTATTTATCCAAAAGGAACTGTGATGAATCTTTCATGAGATATTTCTTTGGTAAAAACGCGATTAAGAAATCGTCCGAGGAACTGGAAAAGGCTGACGAAAGGAAACGCCGACTGCAACGTGAAAGATCGCGTCGGTATCGTGCACTGAAGAATGCCAGACGTCAAAATGAAATTGGCAGTAAAGATGCTGCAGAAGGTGAATACCGTTCTAAACGCACATTGATTCTTGAGGAAGAATTTAGTGATAGTGACGAGCCACCAACGTTGTGTGACATCAACTACGAGGACAAGTGGCGGGAGACTGGCCAGGGCTCCTCCGAATGTGGTTCTGATGAAAACTCATCCCAGTCTGCTGCTGAACTCAAAGAAGCAATGTCTGGTAACATATCAATAAGTCTAAAGGAGTTCTTAAACTCCCCTAATACTGAACTAGACTATCCAACTGTACATAGTCTTATGTTCCACTGGTTACAAACATAACACTGTCACTAAATGCTCCAGCTTTGTACCACCAGAATTAGGCACATCAAATGTAAAACCTATATGTATGTATATGCCATATTAATGCACAAGTATTGATTTATGTCAACAAAAGCAGTCAAAACATTAATATCAAAACTGGAGCAATTAAAACATATCAGTGCAACATTTCATGGTCATACACCTAGGTGATAGAACCGTCCCAATATATTTTTACAATTCTATTAATAAGGCATTAAAAGACTTGATAAACTACACTCAGTTTCTTCTATTCACATCACATACATTTCTACCCTTAAATGATAGCTCAAGATCATTGTTGTCTTTTCCAAATCTCAACTAAGATTTTCATTATAAATTTATATAAATGATGTTACTGAAGATATTGGGTGTAAATAATATCATAGAAAGTTATAATAACAAGTTTAACAATATTGTTTATATTGCATAATTCATATTTCATGATATTGGGTTTAAGCATTGTATTTGTTTACTAGTATTTCAGTGTATTGTAACAAAAAATATTGAAATTCTTATGACATTTCCTAGGATGTTGATGAATGTATGACAGTATACTTTAATAGGGACCACTAAAGTAGCTAGGTAGTCTTCTTCATACAACTTTTTGTCTTCTGTGACATTCTGGGCCTCGATCCAGCTCAGTGTAATTAATTGTAGCACACTCCCATTGTTACTACACCATAAATACACTTGACATCCACGACCCTGCCATTCCATTCCATTCATGTACTATGATTTGGAACCTGTGGTGGCATTATTTATTTGTTGCGTCTCTACAAAGAGTGCCACTTTTGTGCCATGATTTCTTTGCTGATGGGAGATGAATGAATTAAAGAAAGGGTGATCACAACCTGTGCCTTTTGCCTCCCTCATAATAATAATAACCCAAAAATAACTTTAGTTTTGTTACCAAAAAATATTTTTGTTGCTAGTATCCTAAAACACATAGTGGATAGTTAATTTAGGTCCAAACTGCTTCTAGACCACTGTTGTTGATCCGAAACACTATTACGATTTAATACAATAAAAAAATAATAAAATACAAACCAAGTTATCTTCACTAGGTTAGGTTAATATATCCCTAAAAAGATAACATGTATTTCATACTTGATGACATAGTGGTTCTGTATGCTGTTGTACAGATCAATATCCTATTAAAAAAGAAAATTTCATGATTTTTATTAGTACTTGAATTCTGAACCCTTCATGGTCCATTGCTGTAAAACAGGTTAGAAAATATTGAGATAGCAAGCAAAAGCTGATTCCATGTAGGGAAATGAGTAAACATTCTAAAATGCACATGTTAATTATCTAAAATTAGGACACATAAACATTTATTTTCTGTATGTCTATTATAAAGGCCTGATCAAGAAAAGAACAATTGTTATTGATATAATGTAGTGTTTATAGATTACATTTTCATTTTGTATGGTTGTATTCTAACAAATTAGTGGCTCTACTACTGAATTATTTGACGAACTACAGTAGTAGTCTCCAGTCTGAGATCCATATTCCATGTAGGTATGGCTCAGGTGGAGGTGAGCTTAATTAGCAGTTCTGGAAGTCCAACAAATATAATCTGGTTTGATTGTGACCATACTTGTTATTGGATTAGAGTATCATAAGACAATCTCCACTGACAATAATTTAACACTTAGTTGCCATACCTGCGCAGATTAATTATTATTAGTACTAGGCTCATATTATATTTTGTTGTACAACTAACTTTGACTATAATCTATCAATCTAGCTTGAGTCTCAAGGTTTAATTGGGAAGGAAAGTGACGTCGCTAATATTGAGTGTGCCTGTAGTTTATGTTTCTATAAATTGGTTAATAAGTCTCCGAGTCATGTGACTTGAGAAGACTACAAGTGTAGTACACAATGTGTTAACATGAATTCTCCAACTCCATCTGTTTCCTTAGGAGGAATGGAGGAATCAAGTTGAAATTACTATCACTCTCTCATTAATGTGTTAATTTCACTTTTGTAAATACCTATTCAGAAAAACAATTATATTAGCATCAAACAATAAAAATATAAACCAATCTCTTAGTTTGAGAACACTTGATGCTAGTACCAGAAGTTTTCCAGCCTACTGGACCTAAAATATGTGTTATCATAGTTTGTCTAGCAATAACCTTCTCATAGACACAGCAAAAAACTGCCTTGTTGAATTAACACTTAGTCATTTACATCTATAGGTAGGCCTGTCATTGTTAGACAAATAAAAGTTTTATATTGTTTGCTGAATATAATCATGACATTTTACCAATATTATGTAGATTTATTTCATTTCCTAAGTTTTAAGACATTGTTACAATGTGAAGTGCATAGGAAAGTTTTGTGTTTTAATATAAAAACATTCCTTTATCCATTAATAAATTTTGTGTTGTCTTCAAGGTTCCATTCGTGTTAAAGTCTTCACTATGTTAAATGACCCAGTGCTTTGTTAAGCACAGAACAAGTAGTTGGTAGCCCCTCCCTTCACTACTACCTACTTTGAAAACATAATGAGATTTATAAGTATGTGATTGAATTAACATCCTTGTAAAATGTACATCGATTTCTAAAGCGAAAAGGGATGGATGTCAACTACCTACTTGTTCTGAACTGAATGCTAACATTTAGCTTAAAAGACAATTTAAATAAATAAGTACAGTTCGTTACTACTTAGTATATTTATAACTTTCTTTTATGTATAACTTAGGCTTCAAAGTGGGCCACAGTTAATGCCATTCGGTGTGTCAGTCTTAAAATATGTAGCTCTTTGGGTTGTTGAATGTCAGGCTGGTAAAGTTAGATGCACGCAAATTTATTACGTAGGGAACATGATTTAATTCTCTATTTTCACTATCCGGATTTCAAAACCAGCTAAGCCAGTGAGTATATCACATTTTATTCAACAGAGATAAAAGAGAGGCAAAGATATACACATAAGTGGTAAAGTCTAAGTGCTAATGGACCGTATGTAAAGTAAAATTTTAGCCTCTAAGCTTCACTGTTCAGAATTTAAGCAGTGCCTGTGTAATATAGGAATTAAGTTTAATGTTCTCTTGCTATGTAAACTTATAATGTAAGTAAGTGTAATGATTCTACTCAGTTTGGTGTCTAGTGCATTTTATACCTAACATTAGTCGAAACAATGACAAAATTAATGGGGTGTGAAATTAAAGAACTAACGGCGTTAGAATAGCTTAATCGAAAAAGCGTGTTGGTAGATAAATTGCCAAGTCCAATATTAACCTTTCATGTCAGCAAAACAGGTAGCCTGGAAGAAATCGCTTTCAGCGATAAGGTCGCCTTTTGTAACCTTACCATTGTCTCATCAGTGTTTAAATATGTAATATCTTAGTGTGCAATAAAGTGTTCATTCATTCATTCATTCATTCATTCATTCATTCAAGTCGGACTTTGCAACTTATTAACCACACAGGTTCTGTACCCTTGACACTAGCACAATTAGTTCTTTACTTTTCTACCCTGTTACAAACAAATAAAGAGCTTTCTAACATTAAATTATTAATTTTGTGCATATGTTTCGGTACTCTTACGTTTTATGCACAGTTGTACGGATATGTTAGTTAAAAAGACGAAACTCAATTACCCTTTCGAACAATTTAGAAGTTGAACTGATTAATTTGATTTTATAACAATTTGCATTTTTTCTTGTCCAAGTACAATATGTTATTTTTGTTGAGTTATAAGACTTTCTTTAGAATCTACCAAGTTTACTGATTTATTGAACATACTCTTTAATACTCGGTTCTATTAAGTTGTAATTTTAGTATCAATTTTAATTATGTGCTTTCTTTATATTTTATGAAAGTTCATTAAAATAGTAGGTAGGCAACTAACTAATAGTCAACTGTCTATAGACATAGATAGTCCGTCATCTCTACTTGTCCAATGTTTTTTGTCTTCAAAATGTGCCCTCTGATAGTTTGCACTTCTTTAATTTTAAGTTATAGCTTTTTGTTTAATTATAAAGATATTTTTTAAGTTTAGGTCTGTCAATTCTTTGCTGTTTAATAGTTGGGGATTATCTGAGTTTGTAAAAAAGAGAGAAAACTCGCCTTTGGAATGTAGATATTTCAAGTTTTCCCGAAAAGGATATAGTAATGTCTAAAAAAATTACACATTTCGCCATGTTTTATTTGTATTAACAGGAAAATATTGGTGGACCCTGACTCTAGTTAGGTAGGTATTATGGTTTAAGAAATTATGTAAAAAAATAATTAAGTGCAAATATAGTGTGGAGCCGTGCGATGCCTTTGTGGTGTAAGATTGTTGTTAGGTAGCCTAGGTTATCTTATGTTATAGTGATGTAAGGTAGTGCCATATTAAAGAGCTTCCTTTAATATTTTTACATTGGATTTTATTTATCTCAGATATTTGGATGATACAGCTACGATGGCCAAGAAAGTGATTTATCCATTTTGTTGATGTGTATATTTTGTTGATGGGTGTCAATAAACATCGATAAGTTAGATTCCTGACAGTGGTTATATTGTGACACGTAAAAAAATACCGTAGTCTCTAATGACATTCATATAGTTTTAAGCTTACGGTGGTATACCAAATTCTTGGCCATGGATCCATGGTGTACCTACGTAAAGTGAGTTTTGCCTAAGTGATTACGGTGTCATTGTGGCCATGAAATCGCATGTACCTACCACGCAAGTATCTATTCAAGTAATCTTCTATATTACTTTATGGAATATATTTTGAAGCAGAAAAGTGCTTGCCTATTTAACTGTTGTAGGTACTTACCCTCAGTTTCTTGTAGCGTTGTTCATTTGACAACGCAATAAAAACAGGTGATGACCGCAGTGATTGACTAAACGAACACTTGTTATTGTTTAATTTACTTGTTAAGCAGCTCTACATGACCAAACCATTTCTTTTGGAGTGGTATCACTCAGACAACAACTTTCCCATACGTTGTTCCTCCTTCTGTGACCAAGACACCCAACTTTTTCTTTCACCCAGATACAAACTGTAAGCCTACTATTTCTATAAGGTTCGATACTTCGTCGGTGGCGTGGTGTGAAACTAGATTTAGATTAAGGTAAAACTTTCATAACGTCACTAGGATAACCTTCTTGTCTAATTTCACATGATTTTCAAACCTCAGCGTGGTAGACCTGTTTCTTGGGTGGTTACAGGTTACCAAAATTAAGTTTTGGAACCAATCTAGCCCGTCTTGTGATTTGGCTTTTCATAATGCAATGAAGGGCTCCTTAATCTGCTGTCATGTAAGAAGGTATACCTACCTTCTTACATTATATGTACTTCTTATTATGCCTCAATGTCAGAAGGTAATTAAAAAAAAAACATATTATTTTCAGTAGTTTGTATTTTCAGAACAGCAGCAAGTGATGAAACATTTTATTAGATGGTTACATATCTAAGAGTAGCTTAAATTTTAGAGGTTATTTGGACGACAATCAGTGCTGATATTGGTAAGGTAGGGTTATCTACTCCTTTACCTATTTATAAAAAATCTAGCTAGCTCGACAATAACTTGTTATCCCATACAGATAGTACCACCACCTATCGGGCCCAATGAGAAGTTAAAAAAAGAAACAAAAGAGGGCGTCGGAAGACGAACGAACATAGGAATAAAGTAGTTGCATCTCTTTCGTTTTCCACTATCTTTGACAGATTGTTTTTTTTAGAAAACTCCTCATTTGTTACAAACTTGTCTTTACATGGGTTACCTAGGTTACACATGGAAATAGTTCAATCAAACCGGTCCAGTCGTTAAATTAACGAATTTAGGAAATATTTAAACTCTTTATGATTGCATCTGTTCCTGTCATCGTAACACACGAATTTAACAAGGGCAGTATCATTGCATTAGGTAATCAATCGTCCAATAATGTAGGAGGTACCTAATTAGGTAGGTTAAGAGTACCTACCACCTAGTACCTTAAGTAGATAATAAGTAAGGGAGTAGTAATTACTTCTTAATTCTTTACAAAAGTCACACGGTGAAGTTTTATTAATTTATCAACCCTTAAAACACGAAATTTGACTCGTAACAGTATTAAAATTAAATGTGATAAACGTAGGTAATTATTTTCTTTAAATTTTCGCGCTATTAGATGTTGTAATGTTTAAGGTTCGCTTATTAAATAGGTAGGTACATTTTACTTTAAGAGGTTTTAAGTGCTGCATTTATGTAGATACCAATATATTCAATTAGATGTTACAATTTTATTTGCAGATGGTGCTTAAATATTTGACAAGAATTCTCATTCATGAATACTGGTAGCGCGCGGAGGTATCAAGTTGTAGGTTACCTTAATACTTTACATTATGTTCATTACAACTTTATAATTCCGCACGTTGCCTAACTGATTGAGAAAATACATGTCTTCCGATATAAAAAACATAGGTACACTACACCGATACCTACTTAGTTACAAAACTCAAGCACTTAGGGACTTTTAAGTAGGTAGACAGTAACATGTATGGTACAAGTAAGGTTATATTGTTTGTACACTTATTTATTCATAATGTAGGAAATCTGCGCTGTTTGTTACATTGTATAGACATAATTCCATAGATTGGTCCAATCGGCGCTGGTTAACTACTTACTTCATTTCTGTATACGCCCTTAGGAAGTAAAATGTCATAGTTAAGTCATTTGAGGTCTTCCCATACCAATCGATATAAATAGATCACACAGTAAAGTTACCAAAGACCGTGTTGACCGCTGAAACTCTTTTTACACGTAGGTAGAACGTACAGAACAGTGGCAGTGATTTTAAAATAGATTCTTTTTTACAGTTTACACTAGTAGACGGTAGTATTGATGAAGAGGTTACCGTCAGAATGTCTAGTCACTCTTAAAATAGGATGATCAAATAACATACACCATGTATTGAATATTGGTTCCCAATTGCTACTATTAGAAAATTACTGCTGCCTCATAATTTCATAATTTTCTCAAGCACATCAAAATTGACCGTCCATTCTGAAATCAGGATGGCGACTCACTCGTTTATACTAGTTTCAACACCTTAAGGCATTATTGTGATTTAAAAATGCCATTAATAGCTGCACTACAGCACTTCTTTAAACAGTAAAGGAATCAATGGGGTTATTCCACAAATCCCCACCGTGAAATCCCCACTAATGGTTTTCGGTGTCACGGGAATACTCCCCCAGTGATATCATCGATTAATTACATTCATGAAAATTTATAAATCAGTTGGCAAATTAGCATCTAATATTAAACTATGAATATTTATGTAGAAAGGTGCTTATTTAGGTAACTACTTAAACCTTTTCCTTCTTTTTTTAAAGAATCTACCGAATCTAAAACTTTTTGAATAAAACACAGTTTATTGAAAATCATATATTTATGTGAGAATAATGTTAATAATCTTTGAAGTGTTGCCACTTGCACTTTGACAATGAATTCTTGTTCAGATCCTTTGCACGTGTGTAAAGATAAGTTACTGGCGACAAAAATATATTTTGGACAATGCACTTGATGATAAAAGGATCACACAATAGCAAACGTAAGTAAAACGCCGACCGCTGTGGAGGCCATACATTCTATTGTTCCTTTAAATTATGTTTTACTGTATCTGTCGCTGTTGCCTTTTTACTATAACTTCATTATAATTTGTGATGGAATTGTGCTCAACCCTGGTATGTTTGACCCAAGAGTTTGTTATTTTCTAATAATCTCAGGGGCTATAAATTTTTAGAAACAGTAAAACCACAAAGGTTATTTAAAAAAAGAAGGAAAATGGTTAAGGAGGTACCTATACCTATTCCTAAATAAGACTTCCTACATAAATATTCATAGTTTAATATTAGATGCTAATTTGCCAACTGATTTATAAATTTTCATGAATGTAATTATTTCGATGATATCATTGGGGGAGTATTCCCATGACACCGAAAACCATTAGTGGGGATTTGTGGAATATTTTTCCACAAATCCCCACTGTAACAACAATGCAGAGCGAGTGGGGATTTTACGGTGGGGATTTGTGGAATAACCCAATCAATGTAGGTATCGGAAAATGAGCTAAGTGCTCGGTTCACAGCTCCTTAATAATTGGAATGGTAATTCGAGTGAGTACCGTTAGATTTGGCTTGAAAAGAGAAGAGAAAAGCAGGATTAAGGCCCCAACTTTCTTCAACATGATGTAGGTATTTTGTTTGAGCATTATATTTTATGAGTTATTGGCAGCCATGAACTAACGTAACGTTAGTGACTTCCCCAATGTATTTCGGTCGTAAAATAAGGTAATGTGTATTACAGTAGTTAGGTAATTTTACATTCTCAATTTTTCTATTGAAATCAGTAAACAATGATGTCAAGGAAATTCGTATTACAGACATCATGTTAACTAAAGAATAATAATATCTTCACAGCTTTTAATCCAAAAGGTCTGGACATTTTCTATGTTAAAATATCCACATTCCAAGCGTAGGTACATAAATCTATACATAGGTACAAACCCAACGTGATAGATGGTGGCTAATCGCCTTTAAACCGGTAGTGTTATTTAAGGCTCTGAAGACACTTATTGGTTTTCTTAGTAAACAGACACGAATCCACTACTTCAGATTGATAGTCTAGTGACTGAACAGCAGCAGCCTTAGCATGCACGTCAAGAAAGACAAGACATAGAGCAAATACGCGCTGCGAATGGCTGTTATGTCACACATCGACCAATCGCTACACCTGTTATGTCATTTCATGGAGCGTCGAGCGCTTCGCTAGGAGGGAAGGTAAATAGTAGCTAGACCATCTATTTATTTGGTGTCAGAAATAATACTATGTTTTTCAAAGTGGTACTATGTTTTCTATAGTATGAAATGTTAGTTATGTCAGTATATTTGGGAGAAAAGGCTTCAATTAATATACCTATTTACCTAGTTAATAATGTTATGTTTTGCCACAACAATGCGCGTTCTTATAATAGACATTTACTTAAACACTATAATTGCATTCTAACCTACAATTTTTCTTTATTTGATTCATAATTATTTTGTAACTACTAATATTTAATCAAATATCAAACATAATAAAAAGAAAAGTTAAAAAATATTGGAAACGAGATCACAGCTGTACATTGCAAAATAATTATAATTCACTTAACACACAAACACTCTTTATAATCTACCTCTTTACTTAATTAGGTGCTTGAGAAAAAATCTGTACTCCCCGTTGAATTATTATTACCTTCGCATTATTGCGCTTCCATTATGGTGAAATCACTCTCTATCGGGTTATATTGTCATCACATCGACAGAGATGAGTTTCCAAAAGGGTTGGGCCCACGCTTTTTGTAACAGAGCGCAAAGCGTTTTAAGCTTCGCTTTTAGTGGACCAAAGCCTCTGGATGTATTCAAGCCCGAACGAGAAACGTGTAAGCCCCTACTGAACAGTTTTCTTTTCTAACTTTGATTTACTTACATTAAAATACAATATGCCTATTATAATTTTTTGGAGATTCTCAATATATTATTTTCGGACGATAAAAGGTCAGGCACTTTTCAAAAATAGGCACCCTTAGGCCTCTTGCATTGCACATAAATATAATAATTAGTTATAGGTATTCAACTAAACGGAATTATAAAGCTTTGCATTAAAACTAAACAGATAAGAAGCTATAAGTAGGTAATGCTTTTTGTCCTCAATCAAACAGAATTGTTCGAGAAGGACAATGCTCTATGAACTTGTTAAAGCGAATTGAATACATTCAGTCATTGATTCGTATTATTTTAAATAGTTAATCTCTTTGGTTTAAATACTATATCCAGGTAAAACATAAAATAACAAAGACGTCTCTTGAATTTTATTACCTATTAAAGGTCGAGATTCATAAAAAACCTAATATTTGACGGAGAATTTGTGTATCAGTTCACATTCTTATACATAAGAAACGACGAAACAGAACAGCGAAAAGGTGTCTGTATAAATCTTTCTACCTTTGTTAGGTTACTTTGGTAACGAGAAACACACTAAAATTAAAAGAACAATAAGTCAATGGTTTTCCTTTAGACTATGTCGTAGGGAACACTTAAGAATTAACTAAAACGTATTGCTGGCCAAGCACGGTAGAATAACTGCAAGTAGGGTCAGCATGGAGACAGTTAGCGTGATAGCATGGTCCGTGGTGAAGGGATGCTCCGTCAAATCGTACCAATCGGAGCTGCTCGCCTCGTTCTTGGTGCGTACGCGCACATGGAATGTGGTCGAGTTTTGTACTGGGCCTACTGCGAAAAGGGTATCTGAAAAAAAAAATGCAAATAGTTTATTAAAATTCACGTAACATAGTAATAACTTCACTCATCACTAAAGTTTTCTACATGATAATACATGGTGAGTCTATCGCCGTTGTAGAGCCCACGCCTTTCGATAACTCGTCATCTGATGATTCCAAATCACATGACTACAAATTTTCAGTATTTCAACAAAAGTAAAAGACTAGTTGATTAATAGTCGATACTGTAGTGTATTAGCCTTACATTGATGTTGGTCTAAGTGTTGAGTTCTGTCGTCTCGTGCTACCTACTACGCGGGATGCGGGAGTGTGACACACGGCTGTCAACCGCCGCACGGTGAAGACGTAGTTGGTGAACTAGCGAGCCGATATTGGATTATTCAGGTATTTCTTATATTGGTATCTTAACTGGAAAGGATACTACAGATACCCTAAAGTTGAAACTCATAATATGAATGGACATTAAGATTCACCGTTTACTTGTCACAATATAAGAACTCTAAGTTATTGAAGCTTTGACATCAAAAATGATACTTGCCACTTTCAGACAATTTTAGACACTCACCGTAGGGATCAGTGATGGGTACAAAGATTTCGACAGGATCTTCCCAGCCTGGCTGCTCGTAACCTTCTCTCACAGGCTCCAATTGGAAAGTGTAACCTGGAGGGTTAACAATAAACAATAATTATTAGGTACTGTCTACCCTACCTATAAGAGTTAATTTACATGGTAACATTATCATGGTAATATTCTGTATCTTTATATGTCTCAAGCCATAATACATTATTAAAAAAAAAACAACTTTCTAACGGTGCATACAAACTTGATCAGTTGTTTGTGCTTTTTGTTTGAAGAGATTTAATTTTTTTCGGCAATGGCAGCTGATACCTGCTGAACAGTGGCGTGCACATCATACAGGCGAAAAGACACTGCCTACCTTAGCATTTTGGCAACCCGACCTAATAATAGAGTTATTGTTAGAACTTTTTGTAGTACTAACAAAATAAGGTCCTGTGTTTTGTGGGTGAGTAGATAGGTAGGTACCTGTGTTTCGTAAAGGCAAGTTACCTATACATAGGTGTCAATCCTTGGGGATTACTGCCTACCTTGTCGTAAAAGCCAGTGCACGCCACTGCTGCTGAACTGGACTCAGTAAGGTATAGGTAATAATAAACAGTCGATTTCATCTTAAACAGCTTATTTCAAAGTTAACTATCTCTCTTAACTTATTCTCCTAGCTGCCATGTTAGAACTACGGCAGAAAAGTTGGTTGAGGTCTATACAAAAAGAAGGAAAGTGTAAATTTACCGAGTATCTTGAGGTTATTCGGGTCGTTGGCAGTATCCTCGTCCAGTCCAAAGTTGCAGCTGGAGCAGTTTACGTTGAACACCAGCGTGTCCACTGAAGAATTCACCACTGACACCTGTCCATATAATTGTAAAATTAAATTTTACTTTATACTTATTTTGATCTGTACCTAGAGGTACTGGTGTAGGAAATCGGTTTACCGTTCTAAAGTTGAAGTAAATATACTTATGTCTTTGAAACTCACATGAATGTCATTAGGCATTAAGGCGTTTATTTTACACTTATAATAATATAAAAAAATCTTCTTTTCAAAATTCAAATCACTTAAGTGCACGTGATATACGGAAATACCCTTTTATGCTACTGTAGACCCAAGCAGTAATGTGCTGCGCCCACAAGGGTCTGCAGTCTTGTCATGTACCTATAACAATATTACACACATACGAGCCACTTTCTTGGCCAACGACGTATCTATACATACACGGTGAAGTAATTTGTTTGGGGAGGTCGTACTTTATTTTCACTTCGGGGCATTGACATCTGCTTAAATGTACTCTATGTAGGGTCTACAGTAGCATAAAATGGTATTGAACACAATTCATTATTATGATTATTTCCGGATCGAACTTTTAAAACTGAAAATCCTATATTTTATTCAACACTAAATAAAAAAAAAACGTTGCCGAAATTCGAGAAATTAAAAAACTAAGTACTTTGCCTGAGGAACCCTATGTCAAAAACGATTAAAACGTCACCTTTTCATAAAAACTTAGCGATCAGCCTATTGCCACGTTCTATGAAGAGGTTTTTTTTTTCGTTTTTTGACATAGTTATATGACAGGCTGAGTGACTTTCTCGAGTCGATACGTCGATTTTAAATTAATCCTTAAATAGTTAAAGGTTTAACTCACAAAGTCAGGCGCGTAGGGCTTCTTCCCCTCTGTAAGGTGGAATACAACAGTGGTAGTGCCTTGGATGTTGTTGGCCTGACACCGGTATTTGCCGAAGAAGGAGTTGTTGTACATTGGCACAGAGAGGGTTGACCAGCCAGTCGTTGAATCCAATGAGATCTGAAATGTATAAATTTGTTGTCTACTTAGCCGAAAAGTTTTAAGCTATACGATTATAGCTATTGTGCCGACTACAGTATTCACTCGTACCTAATGAGAATAAAAAAAACACACTTTATACGTTTTTTAATCCGAAAGCTGGGTAGGTAGTGGCCCTTGCTAAGTGCCCACGGTGACAGAACACTATGACGGCAATGCGGTGAGCCCATCACTGTTATAGGATTCACACCCCTTGTGGTGTGTGGGTTTCATAACGATGTTGTCCTTCACCGTACGAGCGTTGCTCGTAGGCTCTTACAGTTCAGTCACTTAAGCCCGTATTCTGAGACAATCATCAGTAATCAAGTGTCGCTTGACGTCCAGTGCAGGGCATAGGCTTCCCAAATGGCGCGCGTATTAAATATCTTTGTTGAAAACATACCCAAGTCTCCGGCAAGTTGTCGGCAAATCCGTGTATGTCGCGCCTCCACGTGTACTGCGGAGGTGGGTGCGCGGTGATCTTGCAATCCAGGTCTTTACTGAAAAGCAATGATCAGGTGTGCTATAGTTCAATAATTAGGATATCCAGAATTATACACCATAGGCATACATACTTATAACTTAAAGCAAGTTTATATCTGGGAGAATTATGTTATCTGTGATCTAGGTAATTTTATAAGCTAAGAATTTGATGTGGTTGTAGTTTATCATACATACAGCTAAGACACAGTTCTTTTGTACTACACACACGGCAAGCTCTTTTTTCGCCATATCGGGGTAGGCTGAGTCACTTAACAAGCAAATGTCCACAGGTCTTTGGCCTACAGCTATTATAGGAGCTATTTGTGTGTATGCGGGTTTCATCACGATATTTTCTTTCATCGTATGAGCGTTGCGTACTGTTTGTTCTATAAAACAACTGGGAATTATCCGCGGTGCGTAGCGTACATACCCACAATGCCTCTTTTTCAGAGGCATGTACTGAACCCCCTAGTTGCAAGTCCAAGTACTGTCATCATCATCATCAGCCACATAACATCCACTGCCGGACGAGGGCGTCCCCCAATGATTTCAGTCATTTGGGGGGAAAAGCAAATAATCACCACGCTTGGCGATCGCAGTGTTGTGGTTTAACTCACAGAGATTGAACACCAGTCATTGGTACCCGACGATTAATTAAACTAGAGATGCTGATAATGATATATGCTGATGCTGATAATCCATATATATTTAAACTCAGAGTCCTGTCGATTTATTTATCACTGACTCATCAACCAGCCCAGACCAGCCTTGACTCTAGAAAGCAGGAATTTTGCACAGGGCTTTCTTTTATGATGTTTACGTGAGATAAGAAAGGATTTTTTAAAATTAATTCCCTAAAAAGATGGGTAGAAGTTTATATGAGACCGTTAGTTTTGGAGTACTAAAACTTGGTAGAGGAAAAACTTGAATAGAAATCAATATTGGAACTACGCGAATGAAATCGCGAGACGTCCAATTATAAGTGTAAAATATTTTTAAATCTTACGTCTCATTTATCACGGCGTATGTCTCCACCATCCTCATTAACTTGAACGGCATCACCTCCTGTGTAGTATCATTATATACCAGCGGCTTATCTGCAATGTAATATTAGGGCAATAGAGATTAGTTACTAAAACACTGCATATTAAAATTTGAAACCAAACATGGACTCAAGGTTTGGCCTAAGGTGTGGCGCCGCTACAACATGAAGCAGCGCTCTTTTAACGACTTTATTAAACAAAATTAGTTTCATACAAAAGTCCCATTTCACATACATAAAATTATGAGAGAAAAAAATTATCAATACATAGTACAAAATAAATTTCAACTTCTAATTTTGACTCAAATAAACAAACAAATAAATACTGTACGGGTCGAGCTAAATAAAATCGTTTTAAAAACGCCTCCCGCAGCCTGTCCCCTTAAAACTACGCAACGGATTTTGGCGGTTTTCTTCAATAGATATAATGATTGTCAAGGATGGTTTATGTGTTTAATACATGCATATAATAGCAGAGAAACACTGTTAATGTATATTGGCAAAACTACGTTTGCCGGGTCAGCTAGTAAAAATATTTTTTTCAGCCCTACTCTGTGCAAGAACCTGCCGCCCTCTGATATCAATGAAACACTGAACTGATAACATTCAAAGTCAGGCTGTTTATGCACTTGGTTGGCTGTTAGTGCATTTATGGGTGTATTTTTCTTATGCGTACGTGCTCCCCGATTCAAAAAGGATACCTATTAAGAACGATTTCAGAACTTACGATTAACTTTGAGATGTATATTCTTGTTAGCGAAGTAGGAGAGCTCCCTCTGCAGCACCTTGCACGTGTACATCCCGGCGTCGGAGTGCTCCAAGTCCCTGATCTCCAAGTTGTACGTGTCCCTCCTTTCATTGAATTTGTAGCTGTACTTCTGACTCTGCTTCTCCACTGAAAAGTATATTAAAGTATCTCTAAATATTATTTTGTCTGTCATTTGTTCTGGGCCTCTCACGATTACAAGAATCGTCCGGGGGTTGCGTGCGTTACGTCTGACGCACATCAAGGTTCGAAAAAAATTCACGGGACTTTCAATGGGGGATCCAACATTGCAAAAGTTCGATCATACGTTATGATTACTGAATCCAGCTCAGTTAAGAGCATTTCATCTCCTACTCCAACTAATACCCAAACAGACCATATGTATAAAAAAAGCATATATACGGTCGAATTAAGAACCTCCTCCTTTTTTGAAGTCGGTTAAAAAGTTCTCGGGATGTAGAAAATACGGACCATCCAATATCACGTAGTCCTTTTCCCACTGAACAGCCGGCTTCGGGTCTCCCTTGGCGATGCACTCCAGGGTCACCGACTTTCCCTCATCTTCTGTCTTTGACTCGTTAGTCACGGTGAAGTTTACCCTCACTGAAAAAATAAAAAAAGATTCCTAAATACTGCATAAGTACTAACAGTAATTCGTCAAAACGTCCATATTAACTGAGTGGGATATCTAGCATGTGGCTTGGTGCTAAGAAGTCGACAAATTGTAATGAATAAAGTAGAGTTTTATTTAATAAAGTAGAGTTTGTGAACGGCACAGAAAATAATTTCTACGACATCGGGGATCACATATAACATAAAGCATAGGTACTTATACTTGTTATCGATTGACGCGAAAGCATGTATTACGCTACATAATAGCGCAGAAATTAGCTAGTTTCAGTGATAATTTTTTTTTTAATTTGACTGTACGTAAATACACTATAAAATACACATATTAGTGAACCCCACGAGACAGTTCGGCCGTCGGAGACGCGACCTGCGACTCGCTACCTCAATTGGGGCTGCTCAATTGACAGGAATTTGATCCCCAAATCAAAGTTCATGCCGGATACCTAAATCTAATTATTCTCAACTTCTATATATACAGAGAGATACAGAGTGATCTAGTCTAGATTTTTACGAACTAACTTATTTCAAGAATGTACAGATATTTTACCCTATAAAAATATACCAGTTATTAGTGCTATAAATACTTGTACATGCGTAGAAACGCAGTAGATTACGTAAAATCGTTTATTGGGTCAGTCAATAACCAACGTGCCCACTCTCGAAGTTAACATAATAATAATACTTTCCTGGTCTCTGTTTATCCCCTGGGAAACGAGCGTGACGTAGAAACGAGTATGTATGAAATTATAGCCCTCGGTCACTATTGTGCAAAATTTTAAAACAATCAAGGTATGTCAGGATTAAAATAGACTTTATTTTTTCTTTTTTCATTTCCCCGCATTCTCGCCATAGTATAAGATGTGTCTTTTGACGAGCCTAACAAAGTTTCTAAGGCCATTGGCCGGGGTCAATTTACACGCAGTATAGCGTTATAAAAAAGGCCAAAAAAGCGTTGGGTCACCCCTTACCTCCCACTATGATTTCGATGGTGTCACTGAGGTCCCCGGATTTGCAGGTCCACTTCCCAGAGTCTTCCTTCTGAAGGGACTGTATGACGACAGGCGTCAGAACCTCGTTCAGTGAGTCGTCAGCCCTCCTTTCCACCGTCACACGGGGGTTCTCGTATCGGCTGCCAATCTCCTCGTTTTTGGGATTGAACCATTTTATTGGCTGTTGATGAACAGTTTATTTAATTTTAGGTAGATACATGGGGTTGTGGTTCTAAGCCTGACTAGATATGTAAAAAAAACTAAAGCTACATTACTGAACCGCCACTTTTGGCGAAAACTTTGTTATGGTCCTTTCCTCAGCGAAGTAGGTAATAAGATCATCGCTATAAATAATAAATCCCGATAACCCTATATCCAAAACTCTTTAGGTTGGTCTGCACACGATAATTTCCTTCATTCCGGCAAAAATACCAATGGGTAAACGTCTGCAGCAGTACAAAAACTAAGTAAATTCCTACAGTAAGCAAACAGAACCTCTTATATCGGCTTAGGTTATAGTAGTAGTACCAGCGCCTATCAATACAGTGTGTGCAATGTGCCTACGAAAAATTTGCACAATTTGACACAAATTCCGAATCAATTTCCGGGTCATTCAACTGGGATAAAACGTTGACTCACTTCGGGAATGTTGTATCCTTTGCAGAACAGGAACCGTCTGTCTCCGACTTCGAATATGGATGCGTGGGTGACTGCCTTCAGGCTGGGGGCTTGCGGGGACTCAGCGACAACTGGTGACAATGTTAAAGATTAAAAAAAGTGTGAAAACCTGGGTGACTGCCTTCAGGCTGGGGGCTTGCGGGGACTCAGCAACAACTGGTGACAATGTTAAAGATTTAAAAAAATGTGAGTACCTACTCGTAGTCTAAAAAGATTGTATTGAACGCTTAAATAATAACCCCCTTACCAATAAACGCGTTATATATATTATAGGTCTACAAGAACTGGTTATTACGTATTTGACATACAACTGACAAATTAAGATGAGCTTTGTGTATCTTCGAAATAGAAATTCCGCCATTATTAGTAAGACCCTAAGACTGAAAATCACCTACGGCCAATTACGTAGGAACTGTCATAAACACGACGGAACACGTTAACAACGGTATAAAATACTATCTGTAAAAATTTTATGCTTCGTCAACAACCATCGAAACAGCACTTGCTGACACGTTAAATGGTCATAACTGTGAGCAAGAGTCTCAACATTTTTGTGAAGGATACGTCTTGCTCACAGATTAAACTACGTTCGCAACAGAATTGAAAAATAAAAATAGGGTTAGTTGACCGTCAAAAAAGGACAAAGATCTACATTATCCACACTTGCGCATACACAATATTAGTAATACGTGTGAGTGTCATCAAATCGGTGCAACAATATAGCAGCAATAATCCTGCACTCCAGAGATTCACACAAGATACGATAGTCTAATTTAAAATGTGGTACTTGCACATATTGAAAAGGGTGAAACTAGACCAAATAGATTGATCAAAAAATTAAGTTTATTTTTATTACATTTTTTACGCTCTAATTTACGAAAATAAATATAACTTTTTATTATTACGGCCTAATGCGGTGAATTAAAGAGAATAATACTGAGTATATCAAGCCAGTGTAGGAAAACAAAGGAAAAACTGATCGATTGCTAGTCATATTATGTAAAAAAAGTCCCCGTAATTTCTGTTAAAAATAACCTAAAATTTTCTATAAAGTAATTTCCACAAAAAAAATAAAGAAGATAAGATAAAAATCATAACTTTATTCCCACAAATCAAAAGTTATAGACAGCTAAACTACACAACCCGGCCGCCCGCTCTGCTCCTTCAAAGTTCTTTGCTAGCTTTTTATCTATTAACTAGCTGGCTCAGCAAGCGTTGTTTTAGCAGTAATTTGTTGTTATATGCAAGTATTATTATTATTACAGGAAGCTTTATCCTCAAGAACCCCTCTATAATATCCCCCATGTAATAAAGAAAACCCTCCCTCCTACCTCCTACCCTGTACCTGCGACACTGAAATATCAAAAAACATCATTTTCTTAGCCAAAATCAACTTCATCAATCAACGATTCTGAAACTCTTAGAATCATTACGAGTTTTTCCTAGACCTTTGCTTAGCTTTTCCCAGAAATACGCGCTTTATTAAATTCTCCTCGGGTGTTTGTCACCCAACTTCTCCGAAATACTTATCTGGACCGATTTTTCCCACATCCCACAGTGCCAAAAGTCTTCAATCAGTGTGTCCTACCTGTAATGACATACGGAGCTGAGACGTAGATACTGACGGCACGGCTGGCTCACAAGCTCAAAGTCGCACAGCGTGCTATGGAAAGGGCTACTCGGCGTTTCTGTGAAGGATCGAATCAGAAATGAAGTGATCCGACAGAGAACCAAAGTCATCGACATAGCTCATCGTTTTAGCAAGCTGAAGTGGCAGTGGGCCGGCCATATTTGCCGTAGAACCGATGACCGTTGGGGAAAACGAGTTCTCGAGTGGAGACCGCGTCTCGGCAAACGGAGTGTAGGACGCCCTCAGGCAAGGTGGACTGATGATATACGCATGGCTGGCAGAAGCTGGATGCGAGAAGCCGAAAACAGATCACAGTGGCGTGCAATTGGAGAGGCCTATGTCCAGCAGTGGACATGTATGGGCTGATGATGATGATGATGTAGGCATATCGGGGAGGTGTATACATTTTTACAGTAAATATATCTAGAAATAATACATGGCAAAACAACGTTTGCCTGGACTTCTTTGTGTTAGAAAAAAATGTTGGTTTTACTTGTTTCTATTTTGGACAAACTCTTTACAGATACAAGTTATGTCCAAGTATTCCCTTTCGCTTTTTTTTTGGAAGAAATACAATTAGAAATAAGGCATAAGTAGGTAACTTTAATTTTACTTTACAGCCTATTTGCAATACTTAATTATTGTTACATGATAATTATTATGTAGATCTATACTACCTACAAAGGGTGATACGGAAACACGCTAGGAAGTCGAGCTGATTGTACTACATTTTGTACGAAGAGGGAAATTATTTTCGTTTATTGGCGATGACCTCGAACAAAACTACCCACTACTAACTACCCAGTCACTCACTCCACTCTAGTCACCCAAATAAAACTAAATAATAGGTTAAGTTAATAATGTAGACTAAATATTTGTTGTTATTGTTAATAAATTTTATTTCCTAGTATGTAAGTAAAAAATGTTTGCTATGCCCTAACAGGGTTCATGTTTGATACTTTTACTATGTAACATCTTGCTTTCAACATGAGTGCAATAAATGATATGAATATGAAAAGTCAGTCTGTTGCGTGTGTAGAAATCGTGGTCTTGGGCTCTACTTAGGATATTTCTGTATCATAATATTAATATATTACCGGGTTATTCCGATTTGTATTTAAATAGGAGACAATATGAGTAAAATCTACCTACCTAAAACATTGCCCATGTCACAACACGGAAAACCGTGTGTCAACTAGAAAAGTTTGTCTCCAAAACGCTGTCACGCTATGTTTCTTCATGCTTTTGGCAACATAACCTACATTTTGTCGTAAAAGCAAACTAATGGTTAATTTAATGCAAACATTAGGGTACTGCTAGAACACAGGCAGCCTGCAAACACTTTACAACTAGGGTCGCCATATTACGTGCGCTTTAAAGCACGTTTTAACTAACAAGAAATCCAATGTAATGTTGTACCGTTAGGAAATACTTAAAAGTGTTTTTTGTGTTTAGAGTGAGACTTCTTTATTAACATTTTAATAAAAAGCTGTAAATAAAGAGAAAACGGAGGCGTAGACAATAAAATTAAAATGAAAACACTAAACTTTGTATTTTCTTTAAAAGACATCTTAGTGGCGCTCTGTATCTGCGTGCTACTGAAGTTTCTAGCCCCCCCCCCCCCCGTCTCGAACCCTAAACAACATATTGAGTTTATTATGTGTAATAATTATCTAGCTTCAGCTAATTCGACTCGCTGTTAAAAAGGGAGTAAAAACATCTGTTAAAAACATCGTTAACTTCACGCCTTTTAATCCCAAAGCGGGGTAGCGACTAAAAAAAGGCTTTTGAAAAATGTTCCCTAGTAAAATGTAAACTTTTTTTTATGTTTAGTTTCAAATTTGTGTTAACATAATGTTGTCTTAATATTTTCCTGGAGAACGCGTAGCTGGTTGTAAAGTTCAAAGTCACGCACTCAATATTCATAAAGGTTTTTCGCCGCCCTCCGCAACCGCACCTTCGACCATTACTCATTGCTTTACGAGGAATCAATGACTGCGAAAAACTGTTAGTTTTTGTCTGTAATCTTGACACCAGTTGGAACGATAAAAAAAATTACTTGATGTTTTCAGATATTTGGTGGACGCAAGTGTTATTGCCATTCAGTTATTTTGTGTAAAATAGGAATAACACTTGACGTGTCCATAGGAAAATAATACCCACTAATTCCTGGTATTATTTTCTCTTGTGTCTTTTAAACCTTCCAAAGTTTCAACGGTTTCGACTCGGTGACGATCATGTAAGTAGTTATGAAGAGATACCTTTTTAAAATATGGCCATTATTTTATCAGTAGCTTTTTATTATTGTTATCAGCATATCAGCGCACAGACGTCCACTGTTGGGCAAAGACCTCCCCAAAAAGCGCGCTGCAACGACCCGATTTCCACTTACAGAATATTCTACTTATAATTTTACTATCATGCTACCCTTCTAAAAGACCAGGCGACGGAGCAAACCCTTTTAAAATCGTCATGATAGCAAAAAACATATTAGTCAATAGGTCTACGACGCGTAGCGGGATACACGTTCGTAGATTGCGTAGCAATAAATATTTATATATAGGTATTAACACAAATAAACTGTAGCAATACGACATGTACGTTAGTTTATACATTCTCACTGTTATTTAATACATGAAGCTTCAGGGGAAAAGGAAGGAATACATAGTTATAAAAACTGGTTGAGCACGTCTGAATCTATTCGTTCCTGATTCCTAACTACATTCATACTCTGCACAAATCTCCACTACCTCACTCTCGCTTGCAATCTATCCTCCTTTCTTCTACCTTGCGGCGGGAAAAGAATAAGAAGAAAAAAAACAAAGAATAGTACTTTTTCTGACTCCATATAATTCTCTCAATACATCGTGTCCGCGATTTAAAGCGCGCTAGTTGATTAGCTTTTACAATATACTTGACATCCTGTCATTTTGTACTTCCATCCTTCTCGTTGTCACTAGGACTTACTAAAGGAGTGAGCTAGAACTATAAATATACACACATCAAAAGTGTCTAGGGATCAAGTACATTTTAGAAGATTGCAATTAAGAATATATTTTACAAAAACTGAATTCATTCATAATTTATTCAAAATATGGTGATACCTAAGCCATTGATCCAGGCATGGGGAATTAGGCAGGAGACCAATCCAGAAGATTAGATTTGATTTAAATAAATTAGATTTTTTTTAGAGCTAAAATGATCTTGATCCGTAGACACTTTTGATGGGTTTAAGTGCGAAGCCCGCTTCCTTCCGGACATAATCAGCGGCAAGGCTCATCGAAAACTTATGTACAAAATTACCGTATCTTATTAGACAATGTCAACTAAATCGCGAACACTGCTAGTACGTGTATTACATTATCTTGATAAACCTACCTATGATATACAAGCCTGACACTTGACACTCAAGTACTCACTCAAAATTAATGCTTGTGGAACAATTGTAGGTACTCCATTGCAATTATGAGGGTGTGGCGTATGTAATGAAAAGCACTTTCAGGCATATTCGTTAATTGTATTAAAACCACTCGGTTAGACGTGTATAGAATACAAAATAGAGGAAACTATTTTGTAAAGTCGTGCGTCTCCATTTGAAAATGGAAGTTATGGGATGCATCTTAGTTGCGTTTCTGTTTTTTATTTCAAACGAGTATGCGTTTGACCATCAATGGAGCTAGTCTACGAGTATAAGGTATCTGTTCGCCAGTAACTTGGAGACAGTATGAAGGAAAATTACTACACAGGATTATTATGATTTTCCTCTAAATCCGACTATTGGGAGACATTGAGGACCTTAGATATAGGTATATACATATAGACTTCACGCCGTTCAATCCCAAATCCATAAAGTAACTTCCAATTTCCGATTTGGTAAGTCGGGTAAAGTACACTGGGAGAAATGTTATGGGCCCTAGTTGGAGATAGATACATAATAGACGTCATTGATTTTCAGGCTTCATTAACTTTCCCCGATGTAGGTATACGGTAATATAACACGACCCCTACTGCTCGTTAATCTAATGCTGCGCGATAACCAAAGCTTACTAACGAACGTTTGTTTTGTGCAACTAACTGTACGTATTAGGTTCCCAGCTCTATAAACTCTGATATCCTAGAATTAGTTAAATTTCCTAGAATTAGTTAATATGGTCACACTTTTTAACCCCCGACGCAAAAAGAAGGTTGTGATATAAGTTTGACGTATCTGTCTGTGTATCCGTGTGTTGGTGTGTTTGCTTGTAGTTTGATGTGTAGTTTTTTTTCTTTGAAAGCTGATTTGATCGAGCGTGTTCTTAGCTATGTTTGATCGATATCGGTTCACCCATTCAAAAGTCATGGGGGTTGAAAGTGGGGATATAAAATCTAAATTGAATGAATATGTCACCAAGCGTATTTAACCCAGGGACCGGATAACCGCAAAATAAGGGTTTTCTAAAATATCGGTACGGTTACATACCGGTAGCGCGAGGCACAACGCGATACGGTTAAGGTATAAAATTATACCGTTTCGCGAAATAGCGGTATGGTATACCGTAACAAAATGAGGCGTAACGGTTGTATACCGAAATAATATCGGTATGACTTTCGGATAGGCTCGGAACACGAATTGGCTCGGGTGGGCTGGGTGACGCTTGCCTGACGCGCGAGTCCTGTTACCGCCCGCGCGCCTCGCCCTACCTACCCGAAGACGCCTGCTATCGCTCTGTACCGTATACCGTTTACGAATAACGGGATCATAACGGTATAAAATGTCCGGCTACGAATTTCGGTATAAAAAGGCCTAACCGGTATAATACCCTTATTCTTCTACCGGTATCCAGTCCCTGATTTTAACCCAATATAACCCGTTATAGGGTTCACACACCTTGTGGTGTGCGGGTTTCATCACGATGTTGTCCTTCACCGTGCGAGCGTTGCCGTGCGTACATAGGCCGGACTCGAACCCGCGACTTCCCGGTTACAAGTCAAGGATCCGACCAACTGGACCACAGATGTTCAAATGGGATATCAAATGAAAGGGTAGTCACTTTATATATTAATGTGTGAATATATTTTTTTGTATAAAAAATATAACCATATTATAAGGAAATGCTTTTTTTTACATAGGAATTCCATTTTATGTATCCAGGAATTTATTTATGTAGAAATTCAAGTAAACTGTCGTATTAAAAAAAATAAAATACACTTCACGCCTTTTAAATCCTAAGCGGGGTAGGCGTAGAGGCACTTGCTAAATATCCACGGTTCACCAAGCGTCTTTAACCCAACTGCTGTATTAATGAGGCCTTTATCCAGAGCCTATTATGTACACGTACACTATGAACGATCTTATGGTGAAAGAAAACATAATAATTCCCTGAAACACGCGGGCTGGTTGGTGTGGGGCTACAGCTAAACTCTCCGTCATTAAAAAAGGCGTGTGTGTGTTTATCTTCATTACATATTATAAACAAGGTCGCAAAGTCTGTCAAAATCTTTAAACTACAGAACGGATTTTAATGCAGTTTCATTTAATAGATAGAGTGATTTCAGAGGACGGTTTATATTATGTAGGTATATTACAATTATACATTATTACTCAGGTATATTAAATATTAGCTAAGCCGGCAAACGTTGTTTGTCAATATACATTATTTACAACGTTTCACTGCTTTTATATACATGTATTATAAATGAAAACCTTCTCCAAGAGTCCCAATCTATCTACTAAAGAATCAAAATCCGTTGTGTAGTTTTAAAGATCTAAGCATATATAGAGACAGACAGCGGGCGGCGACTTTGTTTTATACTAAGTATGTAATGAAGCACTTCGGATCAGCACTGCCATCGTGTGAAGTCAGAGCTAGCCATAAAAAAAATATAAAAGGTAAATTATACTAAATTCGATTCTTGTTTACGTTCCTGAACAACACGTTTCTATACACCCTCCTTCTCTGATCCTGTGAAATTAATTGATACCTTACAAAGTGGCGATGCTTTTTCCACTCGCTCTAAGCTGATACGATCAGATTAGGATCGTTTACGTTGCACGTTGCGCCCTGCAGGGCGTTTACCCTAATTAACATGAGCTAGCCGGTACCATATGGTTATCCACTTAACCCCAGCGATTCTTAAACTTTCACATAAAAAAACTTTGCGTGAATCGGTAGTGCCGTCGAACGAAGGAAACGCTCAATGACTCTTCATTTTAATTATTATTATATTGATTGATGATTTTTCTCAAACAAGCATCATCAGCACAGCAACTAGGGGGAAAAACGATCTAGACGCAGTAGTGGCCAGGATACTTATCTCAAAGATAAGGGTCTCGGATTCTTATGCTTACTGCTGAAGCAGTTGCTGTGCTGTATGTATCTATTACATTTAAATTTGAATATAGGGTAGTATTAAAATTTAATAGATACGAGATATAGAGAGAGAGAGATAGATAGATATGTACTAATTTCTGATTACTACCCTTTGATATCCGATGTCCGTAATATTTCTTTATTATTATACTTATATTATGTTGAAAGAGATATAGATATGTAATAATTACTACCCTTTGATATCAGATGACCGTAATACTTATTTATTATTATACTTATATTATGTTGAAATTTACCTACCTTTCTTTGTATCATCATTAACCCCAACAAGATAAATATCGAAGATCTAAACTAGAAAATATTTTCAAATTGAATATGAACAGGCCCCATACTCGTACGGGCTGCATATTGAGAATTACTGCTGCCTCCGTTAATTGGTCTTCGAGGGCCTATTCACGTAGCTCAAGTGGTTATGGGTGATTTTGACATTTGTGATATACAAGATAAATATAAATAATAGGATTGGAAGCCACCTGTCACTTAACCCTGATATTTTTTTTATTTGTTTTTTGGGTTAAGTTAAAATACGTGCGTACATACATACACTTCACGCCTGTCTCCCAGAGGGGTAGGCAGAGACTACAGATCTCCATTTGTCACGGACTGACATACCCCTTTCACTTCATCTACATTCATACATCTTTTCATACATGACCTTCGGTTTCGAGTACTTTTCACGCCACCTTCGGCCAGGACATCACCAATCTGGTCTGTATATGTCCTTCTGGGGCGACCTCTACTCACTCGGCCCATTACATCACCCATATAAATCTCTTTTTTTTCAAAACGTACCCACATAAATTACTTTTTATTGTTGAGTTCTCTTCATGTTAGCGTACCAGTTCTATATTATTTATGTTATATTTTTATGAATGTATTGCTATGTTTTTTTAAATATTCATAAATTCAAATATTATTACCTAAGTTTTTCCTGAATGGAAGTCCTGAGCTGTCTTGGAAACCATACCTACAAATTGTTATTTTACACGGCATATTCTGATTGAGAAATCAATTGTCCAGTCAATTCTTTAATACGCTTACACTTACTTTATTCTTCAGAAAATTCTTCTGGCTTAGACACCGTATCTGCAAAACTTCTTCCCACTTTAGAGACGCATCGATCGAACCGTAGTTCGCTAATACACAAGACCTTCGATGAATACCTGATAAATTTCAAATGAAGTAACTAAGTACATTAACAAATTAGGGAATCTTTTCGTATCATCCCCATGCCATCTGATTCTGCTATTGATCAGAGCCCGTGACGTCACACGGCGTCGGTCTGTCGCGACAGGGTGGCGTCGGCGACGGCGGGTCTAACGCAGATCTCTGCCAAGAAGCTGATTTCGGCACCAACGTACTGGTAACTAGCGGCCAAAATGTACTTGCGCGCCTTTCACCGACCCCTAGTTTTATAGCTTCACGCCTTTTACAAGGGGTGTTGGTATATTGGTCGAGGTTATAGTTCCCATGACCTACTGAACGTATTTTTTTCGAGATTTTATGGGTGTACGGGAGGCGGTTGCGCCAATTGGGGTAGCCGAGATTCAAATAGATATTGTCGTGTTGGTGTATGATGTGTGCGGCTGTCCTTGTTTTAGTCAGTTATGTATTCTCAAGTTGGGATGTACTATATTTTGATATGGTTATGGGTTATTTTATTTTATATTGGGTATGGTTTTATAGTGTGGTGGGTTTTTTATAGACAGAGACAAGATTTTTAGATTAAAAAATGCTCGTAATAATATTGTCCTATACAATAATTTGTATGCACACTGAACGTCTCGGATACGAGCAGTTCTAGTTCAGAAAAATAATGTTTTTAAGAAAAAAATAAATAGGTACGTATCATTCTTACCTACTATAAAAATGCATAGGTTCAAAACTGTATGTTTTGAAAAAAAAAACCAGATGTTTTAACAAATAAAAATAAAGTTTTTTTTGGTAGTGTATAAGTTAGACAGGGTAGGTACAGCATATTGTTATATTCGTTTACACATATTAAAAAAGTATTACTATAGAGGTAGTTTAAATAAGTGCTGTTTATAGAACAGCCAACTAAAATTAGCGGTCTGTGACAGTTCATATAATGAACGTAAATATAAGTATACGTAATTAAGAGTAATTTGTGGGTAATGGGCTAATTTAACGAGGCGACGTGGAGCAGAGGCCACTGGCATTTGTTCCTACCACTTGTGCTTCTCTCTAGCACAGACTATGATGTCAAAACATATTTATTCTACAACTCAGACTTTGTAGTACCTGTCCCTTTCCTTTACAAATAAACGATAGAGAACGACATAGTTGTCAGTCAAAGTTTTCTTAGCAAATCGTAGGTAGCCTGAAGACTATATAGAAGCATGAATAGCGAAAGTCATTCGAAAATAAACCTAATGTATTAGTCGTCGAAGATTAAGATTGTCTGACGCCTGAACTCTAAATTAGTGCACTGACACTTCAATTGAGAATTAAGAGTTCGGGCTTTATTCTATTAACCCTAAAATACTTAGTCCTACTACTAAAATGTACATAGTTCATCCCAATATTAAAGCTTATACTTTTTTTTTAAATGAAATGTGTTTATTTTTCATCGTTATAAGTACTGAGTATTTAATGTTTGCTTACTAATTATAATACCAATATTACCATACTAGCTGTGCCACGTGGTGTTACTCGCACCCTTTTTGTTCCTTCGTCAAGTAGCTTTTATTCGTTACAAACATCCATCCATACTATTCTTTCCTCTTTATAATAATATCAACTCGTTCCCGTTGGAATTTCGGGATAAAAAGTAGCCTATGTTCATTTGGAAAAACATAGCTTTCTTTTAGTAAGAATCATCAAAATCCGTTCAGTAGTTTCGGAGCCTATTCAATACAAACAAACAAATCATATTTATACATCTCAAGTATGTATACAAAATTGAGTTCTAGAGGTATAATAGAAAAATACTAAGGGTAATTCCTATGTTTTGAATAGACTAATGACAAAGATCATACAATGGGTATCAGGCCAGGCGACACAAAAATCATGATAAATCGTCCGCGAGCACGACGGCGGAATAACATAAAGGAAATAAGACGCACAAATAGACATTTTTCATCAATTCGCTAACACTGACACATTAGGTGACCTGACTTCATATGAATTGGAAATAATGCTAAACCTAGAATGGTAAGTTCAAGGATAAACTGAGGTAGGTATATAATTCTCGTGGGGGCTGTGGTGCACGGTCGGGGACTCGATCAAAATACGGCCCCCGTATAGAGGTGACGGTATCGCGGTGACCAGTGGCGTGCAGGTGTTTTTACGACAAGGTAGGCAGTAATCCCTAAGGATTGACACCTATGTATAGGTAACTTGTCTTTACGAAATATACGCACCTACCTATCTACTCAGCCACAAAACACAGGACCTTCGTTAGCCTATGTCGTGAGTACAACAAAAAATGATCTAGCAATAACTCTATTATTAGGTCGGGTAACGAAAATACTAAGGTAGGCAGTGTCTTTTTGCCTGTATGGTGTGCACGCCACTGGCGGTGACCCAGGTACCGCAGTCATTATATCGAGAGCGAACGGTGGGTCGACCACCCCTCATCCGGGACATGGTATGTGAGGACCTAGCGCAGTTGGAACCACCCTTAGATTCAGATGAAGTGGCTCAGGTAGCCTAGGTCGTTCCGGTGGCCCTGGCAATAAAGCGCGAGAGGTCACCGTAGGGTTTTAGTGGGTGCCAGTTCGACATAAGCCCGCCGTTGTCCTCGTCAGTGGTGGGTTATCCATAATGGTAATAATATCCATTTGCCCACGATAAAAAAGGTATAGGTATACATTCTAGAATACTTGGAGGGAGACAGATAGAATCTTCAAACTGTGCAACGGTTTTCGATTGTGGCTTTCTTCATTTTAAAGGAAATTAACATTTTGCAACAAAAAGGTTTAGTCCGGTTTGGTAAAAACTGTCAAACTAAAAACCTAAAAGGTACATTTTGTCGAGACAATTATGACAGACACTCCTAGGATGTCAACTTGCGTGTCAACATAAAAGGGTTAGGCTCATTTTCAAGGGTTTGGTCGACCTTCACCATGATACTTATATACTTTGCCTCATGGCCTGACACGCGGAAGGTAAAGTACTTTAAACGTTTTTGCTAAAAAACCAAGTTATTTTGTTCAGTGAAATAAATATTGAAAAATGACAGGTTTTTATGTATGAGTTTTCAAAACACACAAAGAACAAAAAATGCAAATCCTTCATCTTTAAAGTAAATTTCAAACTACCTGACTATTTGCGTTATATTTAGATTATGTACATAGGTATCTAAAGAAACTGGCAGATTAGAAATATCTCCATATCTGCATCCGTCCCGTTATAGGGCTATTAAAATTCTGTCTGGGAGGGCAGAAGTCAAACTCTGGTTAAGTTCGACAGTTCGGAATGTATTCAATTACTAAGTGACCCGGCGAACTTAGGAACTACTTTAAGACATTCCTCTCATCTGAACCTTCTTAATTTGCATAGTAATATAATAATTATGTGAAACCGGCTCTAAAACGGCTATGTCATATTTTGGTATACAAGCAAAAATACGGCAAAAAAACATATTTTTCGTCGCGTCGTTATGCATTAGATCTACGTTTAACTAGATATTATGTTTAGTACCAGCACTAGTTTCCCAAGGACTTCAAGCAAAGAAATAAAAATTCTTTCATATTTTTATATATTACTAGCTGTCCCGGCAAACATTTGTTTTGCCATAATAAGTTGCCTTTGTACCGCGTGTATTGGGAGAAATACAACTGGTAGATGCATAAAATATAGATAGTAGTCGATTCTCAGGCCCACTGAATAAGCATATGAAATTTAGTAAAAATCGGTAAAGCCGTTTCGGAGGAGTATGGCAACGAAAACTGTGACACGAGAATTTTATATATTAGATTTATTTTGTATTCATATTGACTCTCTTAAAGTGAATTTATAAAGTAAAGGAGAGCCTCACATAAGAATCCGTTTATCATACAGTAATTTACAACTGTGTATGAACAACAACATTAACATTACAATAAAAAGTAAAAATTCATAAATAGTTCATATTTCTTAGTCTGATAGACAAGACAATCGACAGACCCTAAATAGAAGGAAGATGCGTTCTACGTCGGCGAGCCGCGTCCCCCAGGCGCCGCGTGACGTCACCCGCTCCCTGTCTGGGGTCATTGGGTACCGTTTAAAGGACAATAGAGTTTTAGACATTCTTTTATGATTTACTAGCGACCTGCCCCGGCTCCGCACGCGTGCTTTGGTGATAGAAGACTAAATAAAGAATAAACAACTATCTAGAATTTAGACATACCGTTGAAGATTTTTGTAGACTTTTCAGTTTTTACTTTAAATGTGTATTTAAATATTGTGACGTTAAAATGTTTTATTTAAAATTTAATTTATACACATCTGAAAAAAGAAAAACAAAATGGCATTTGAATTCGTAAAGACTCTTAGGAATTTTTATATTTTTGCAAACAACAATTTGACATTTAAGCAACCACCTCAAAGAAAAACACGATAATGTAAACTTACGTATATTTAATTAGATTGTTAACTATTGCTTATCTGGGAAGTAATTTAATGTATATTTACCTAATATTTTACACTAACATACGACAAAACGCTTGATCATCACCAAACAGCACAATGTGTACAAAACAAGCAAGGTTGTCGTAGATCAGTTGGAGTAACTACTTGCCTATCTTAACTAAACATAATATTAAATACCTATAGTTACCTATCTCAATGAGTTGAAATATGATTACTTCCTACAATCTTTACTTATTTAAACCTATGTACAGGGTGCCAAATCTGGTACACTCTCTATAACGTATATATTGGACGTTTGGGCGTCGAAGCTTCAAACGTTGTTGTACATCGCTGTTTTACTAAGCACGGTGAAATGAGAGTAACGAACGCAGCAATGCACATCATTGGGCGCTGCGATCGAGCAATGCACATCATTTGGCGCTGGGATCCGGGAGCGATATCTCTACGAGAGCTATTCTTATTTGTTCTACAGAACATGATGACACTTCGTCCTTGTCTTTCTTTCTCTGGAAACGTGGGAGACTGTAACGTGTTCCAAAAAAATGGGAAATACCCAACTACGAGAGTGTAGCAGTCATGGACCCCCAGGAAGATGATGTTATTGTACAGCATTGGTTTGTTGGTCCTTTTCTTTCTCTAGAGAATGTGTGAGAGAGAAACTTGTTCTAAGAAAATGGGAATTACCGAACTACGAGACTTGGTCCATGATGCAAAATGATATTCTACCTATTTCTGTTTTGTAATCCAGTTATAATAACTAACTATACTTGTTATTACTTTATAAATTATTACTTCTGTCGCTCTCTATAATGATTTACATAAAACTTTATGATTCCACGCATCGGATACCTAACTTCCGAACAAATATTGTTAAAACAAACCATGTCGATTGTTTTTGTACTAAACCTAATATAACATAGTCCGTGCCTAAAACTCTACATTACTTTTGTTTACAAAATATCGAGTCGTAAATGTGCCGTTGCCGGTATAGACATTATGTATTCGGACTGTTCATTATGCTAGGGATTAAGCGCGTGAATTTATGTATTTACCAATAAAACAAGTACTTACATACCTCCTACCGATTAATGATGAGTTTTATTTCTTTCAATTTCCATTTATAACCCACTGGGGGTTATTAAACTAGGAAATAATTCGACCGGCAGTGTTTTAAAAGCGTAATGGGTTAACGTACTCTGGCAATTAATTGTCCGCCTTGCATTTTTCTGAATATTATTTCACCTATAACTATTCGAAAGGACAAGTGAGTCTGAAATATCCTTAAGCCTACTGTTTTGAAGAATAACAAGGTTGAGTCTGAAATACCATTAAGCCCATAGACAGACCCTACTGAGTCCATTTCAGCAGGATTCAATGCACCCGGACAAAAAAAAATGACTTCTTCATGCAAAAAGCAGCTCAAGATTCTATGGGGTAATCGAATTTGCTTGAAGTCCAATGGCATTCATATGAGTTTCAACCTTAGGGTGGTAGACCATATTCTTAGTCGACTGTATAGTACCCAGTGATGTCGATAACCATTACAATCCCCTGCCTCTCGTAATTGCTTGTCTGATGGCTAATTGCACGGCGTGAGTCAGTCAGTCAGGCTCACTTGTAAGCGGCTGGTGACGAGCTGCATGCAAGACAGCAGAGAAATTGGTAAACGTGTACAGTCGAGGGATATGAAAGTTGGGCAAATATTAGCCATTAATTACTTGGTATGTAACTAATAACCACTCATTATAAACATGAATGTTTGGGTGGATGGATGTGTGTTAGTCCTTTGCGCGTACTGAACGGATTTGAATGAAACTTTAAAATAACATAACATGTACACCGAAATAACACATAATTCATCACAAAATACGAACACGAACGGTATATATTTTGCATCAATTTGTCAATAAGTTATTTTTCCGTGTGCGTTACCCCAGCCAGATTTTGTCGAAAATCACATTTTTTTTTAAGTAGATAATTAGAAGTCCAACTTCTTCAATTGTTGTGCTGATTTTTAAATTTGTTTTGCTTATGGTTTTTTAGTTATTTGACAAAAACAGATCTGGCTGGCGTAACGTTACCCCAGCCAGATGTTTTGTTAATTAAAGGGTTTATTGAAATAAACTTTAGGTACATAATTAGTATTCTGAACGAGGTAAATGTTGCCACAAAATTTGAATTTGTATCGTTTATGGTTTCGGAGATATTCAAAATCCTGCTGGGGTAACGTTTACGTGTTCGCTGTATCTCCGAAACGGCTAAGCGAATATGTATAATTTTTTGTACACAGCTTCTATGAATTTGTTATAATTTGTTTGCCAATAAAGAAAAACAAAATAATGCACCGTTTAGAAGTATTTTAATTAAAAAAAAAACTCAAAAATAGCTCCTAGCTCTTCAAAAAAGAGCTCTAAAGCCTTATTTGAAACGTCATTTTGTAGCTTACAACTGCCTTCAAATGTTTGTAAATTTTCATTAGAATCCTGTAGGTATTTATTAAGTTACAACGATATTTAATTCAGTTCTCGTAACGATGCGCTCCGGAGATTTTAAGCCTCCGATTTACTGAGTTCCTTGTGGATTTAAAAGTTGAATAAGATATCATTAATTAGTATTTTAGTTCAATTTTCTACCTGTAAAATTTCAGCGTAATACGATTTGTAATTACTGAGATAATTAAAAGAAAGACATTAGGTAGTGCATGATCATGGCAACCCGACCAAGTATAGATGGTTACGAAAAAGCGGCCGCGTAGTACTTTATGCCTACCTTTTAAAACGTATAGTATAATAACGCTACATGCTCAATACAGTCGCGTACAGAATTAAACTATTCAGCCTATAGCATAGTATATATCTTGAAATGAATTAAATTATATATTTTTAATTTGTGTCTACTTATTTATGTTACCTACTTAAAATACTGTACCATTCATTACCTATCTTATTTAACCTGTTGTGACGTAAGCGCTAAACTTATATATTTATTAACAAAATAGTGAAATATTTAATTGGCACAAACACGGTCCCGTTGCAGTTTTAAAATAATATAGATAGAGATAGAAGACTTTGTACTTAGCGCGCTGAGCCATTGAACATTTATTATGCTGCTATAAGAAAATATATAACTAAATTAAAGTGTTTAGGTACTTCGCATTTTTCTTTGTAAGTTTATAAGACATGATTTGTAAATAAAAATACTCAAATTAAGATGATATTGTTTTCGTTTTACACTTCTGTACGTAACTGTACTTTACGTTTAAAACTATCCTATTAATTTCAAAAGTTAGTATAAAGTACTACGTGGCCGCTTTTTCGTAACCATCTATACTTGGTCGGGTTGCCATGATCATGCACTACCTAATGTCTTTCTTTTAATTATCTCGGTAATTACAAATCGTATTACGCTGAAATTTTACAGGTAGAAAATTGAACTAAAATACTAATTAATGATATCTTATTCAACTTTTAAATCCACAAGGAACTCAGTAAATCGGAGGCTTAAAATCTCCGGAGCGCATCGTTACGAGAACTGAATTAAATATCGTTGTAACTTAATAAATACCTACAGGATTCTAATGAAAATTTACAAACATTTGAAGGCAGTTGTAAGCTACAAAATGACGTTTCAAATAAGGCTTTAGAGCTCTTTTTTGAAGAGCTAGGAGCTATTTTTGAGTTTTTTTTTTTAATTAAAATACTTCTAAACGGTGCATTATTTTGTTTTTCTTTATTGGCAAACAAATTATAACAAATTCATAGAAGCTGTGTACAAAAAATTATACATATTCGCTTAGCCGTTTCGGAGATACAGCGAACACGTAAACGTTACCCCAGCAGGATTTTGAATATCTCCGAAACCATAAACGATACAAATTCAAATTTTGTGGCAACATTTACCTCGTTCAGAATACTAATTATGTACCTAAAGTTTATTTCAATAAACCCTTTAATTAACAAAACATCTGGCTGGGGTAACGTTACGCCAGCCAGATCTGTTTTTGTCAAATAACTAAAAAACCATAAGCAAAACAAATTTAAAAATCAGCACAACAATTGAAGAAGTTGGACTTCTAATTATCTACTTAAAAAAAAATGTGATTTTCGACAAAATCTGGCTGGGGTAACGCACACTATTTTTCCCTCTGTGTAAACCGAAATGGAGTTGCACGAATGACTTTCATTGGTACAGAGAAGATTTCAAAACTTTGTGCAAACTACCTGGCACTGAGCCTTCTAGTGACTAAAAGCATAGCCATCAGCTATGCTGGGCGGATCCTGGGTATAGTCCTGGGTAACGAGTACACATTTTTTTGGTCGCATTTCGGGTGTATAGTGCTTTGTCCTTTCCAGTATTTTCCTCGTTTACGGCGGTAACCGGACCATTCGGCACCGCCCGCGGTCAGCACGGGACCGTTTGTGCCAGTCACCGGCCTCGATGACCACTTTTAGGACGCCTCTTGGCGGCCAGGCAGAGGATACACTACTAATTCTTGTAACAGTCCGGAAATACACAAATAAAATAGTGAAAATAACATTTAGGTATCTACTAAATATTTTCAGGATATTATCTAATCTAAACATATCACTGGTAGTGTTTACTAAATAATAACAGATTAATATAAACAAAAAGTCATTGTTGTTATCAGACATTCGTTGACGTAATACAAATAATTACACGGAATAGTGAGTAAATAGTTATATCGCTTTATTTCTTCTTACTTATTGTTTGTACAAACAATCAAAGTGTAGGTACCTACAAAACCGTAAGAAAGATAGATTGAATTTTGCTCTAAAGACAAGGAATTATCTGAAAAGAGACTTCTAGGTTTTCTTGTAGGGATTTTCTAGGTAGCATAACTACCTAATTCGCTCATTAATAAGGTCCTCATTGATTAATTTAGTAATACATTTAGTGCGTCAGTAGAGACGGAATAGAAGTGTAAAATGGTCAAAACAGGTCATCGGTGCAGGATATACAAATAATGACAATAATTTCCAACGTCCTAACCTATGATAAATTCGGGATAGGTAAGGATAATATTTCTACAATGAACTGGCCACTTATCACCTAATAAAATATGTTTATCTTAGCCCAATATGTTTCTAAAAGCTTCTGTCAATCCTACTGTCCTGGGACACTCTCGTATTTGCATCGCTCTGGCATCGTGGGGGCAAACGCTGTGCATTGCTGATTTTGTTCATTTAAATTCATTGTCCTCTGTAGTAAAACAGCGATGCACATCGTTTTCGGCTACAATCTCAGAGCGATAGCAAGCGAGCAACAACGAGAGTGTAACAGACTTGCCTTCCTGTACTAATCCTTGTCACGCTCTAGTAGCTAGCCAATAATCTGGTCCACCACCCTAACTAACATTAAAACTCTTAATATTAAGTTAATATTTTTTATTATTTCATCGACTGTCACTATATGCCACGTTTTCTTCTTCTAACTTCATAACTATTATTATACATTAAGAGTCTTACTAATAATGACGGAATTGCTATTTCGAAGATACACAAAGTTCAACTTAACTTGTCAGTTGTATGGCAAATACCGAATAACCAGTTCTTGTAGACATATAATAACCGTTGTATAAGAGATAACGCGTTTATTAGTAAGGGGGTAAATAAAAATGTGGTGAATAGAATTCACAGAGGCCCTTAGGTACGGTAAAATCATTTTTTAATACATAATTAATTTGAGTTTAATATGAAAGTCATTAGACATTAAGGTTAATTTTAAGTCACAATATAAAACTCTACCTTATTGATGTTTTAGACACAGGAAGTGTCATAATACTGATAGACCTCTTTATTGGCCGACCGTACAATGCGTTAAATGTTCATTCGTTCATTCATTCGTTCTTCTCGTGTAATTTGAGGATGTAATTGATCAATAAAGGTCAGTCCGGATATTTATTCTACTTAACACGACATTCATGGAGGCATATTTAGTAATTTGCTAATTATGTCTGTTGAATAATGGAGAAAGGAGCTGATTAATATAAACGGTAGACACGCTTCATGCTACATGTTAGTATAAAAATAACTTTAATATAGAATGGTCATATAATGTGACCCGTATACATATATTGTTCGTGAAAAGACTAATATTTTTTTTAAATGGTAAAAAAAAACACTTACCGTGGTATTCATAAAGTTTATTATTATTATTTATTCACAGGTAAAATCAAGTGTGCTCCGTCGTAGACCACATCGCTACTTAACATCAGGCCGGATCCCCATTCTGTCTGATGTTAAGCACAGCAATAAACAAGCGTTTACCCCCGTCAAATGCGTAACACACCGACTTTGTAATTCAAGTTTTGTATCGTTTATGTTAAGGTTCAGTTTCATAAATTGACACATTTTGTTTTGTGTTACTTTTATTCTAACTCCCATATACGCCGACTAGTCATCTTTTAAATTTTATGAATACGATGGTTATTATCTTAAACCACATAGCGGTATGCAGGAGGACAAACATGCGAAAAGATAAAGCATGTTTTTAGCAATATCAAATGCCTACTATGGTCAGACCATTATTTTATAGGGTTCACGCTTCTTTTGGTATTTGCAAACACCATGTTTTCCGTCACTGCTATACATCGTTACTTCGCCTTATTTTCTGATAAAGATACACGCCTGCATGCAAAATGAATCCCCAGATCATCCTATTGCATGTCGAGAAGGGATGAGAAGGAGGGAATTACACTGATGCCGACTCCATGATACTAATATTATAAACGCGGTGCTTTCAGTGAATGTTTCATACTCTTTCACATGAAAACTTTACAACACTAAGAACATTGTCCTCAAAGCATAGGTTTGTTCTTATACTCAATCAAATATTATTTTTTTTATTGTATGTACCTTGGCATTACAACAATATATCATACACATCGGAAAGACACATACACATTCTATAATTTATTTCGAAATTCCCACGGGAACGAGATAAACTGCCTTAGTACATCTAGTTAATACATTTAAAAAAGCAGTGTGTTTTACATATAGATGTTGTTCCAGAAACAGTGCATGGACCTAAGTCGAACAAATCTGGCACGGAGCAAGGGGCAATGTAATAATCTATTTGACACTGCATTGCCGCAGTCACACCATGACAAATTGTATTGAGATAATGGTATTACCTTGCAGCGATGTTGTGACGCACGCGCATTCAGACAAGATTATTTCATGTGAAAATGTATTTCTCCATAAGTAAAGTAGGTAACAAGTTAATTAAATTAAAACCTAGTTTTCTAATTCCAAAGTGGTAGTATGTGAATTCTATTTCACGCTTATAGACCAAAGAAAATACTCATATGTCGTATCAGTGTCAAAGGATGTTTGCACATAAATTTAAGAGTAATTCCCATTTCTTCTATAGAAAAAGATGGTGTTGAACAATAGTAGTTTGTACGTCCTTTTCCTTCTCTAGGAAAAGTGGGAGAGAGAAACTTGTCTTATATAACAAATGGGAATTATTTAACCAATTTTAAGGTCCAAACGTGTGATGTATGGTTTACATTATTACATTCTCTGCAACACTCTTCCTGATGCATAATAATATAAACAATCTGTTGAAACCCGGTCTCTATGGGGCGAGTAGACGAGTACCGCGAATCCGAATACTCAGAGAGGCCTTGGTTGCGCATTTGAACCTGTTCCTTAGTGAAGTCGCATCTTGGGGCGAGGCCAATCTGGTCAGGTTCAATGCACTTAAGATCCAGGCGTGTCTATTCTCATCAAAAATATTAATTCAATCGGGCTCCCATTTTCCAGGATGTAGCCCTGCCTATAGTCAATCGGCTGGAGCTTTAGGTATGACACTAACCCCCAACCTTAACTTTGGCTTCTATATTGAGGCTACGGCCCAACGCGCAGCAATGAAGCTGGGCAACCTCTCGAAGGTGCGACGGTATTTCGCACCGGAACAGTTGCTCACATTATATCAAGCACAAATTCGATCGTGTATATACTGCTCTCATCTTCGGGATGGATCAGCAAAATACCAACTTGAGGCTCTGGAGGCAATAGAGAGGCGTACTAGAAGGCTCATAGGTGACGACAGGCTGTTTGACGCTCGACTACAAAGCCTAGAGCATCGCCGCAAGGTTGCAAGCCTAACTGTCTTCTATGGAGTGCATTTCGGAGAGTGTGCTACGGAGTTGCATAACCACATACACCCCTATCGCGTTTTTACAATAGACGCTTAGAGCGGAACACTCGGTACTTCTTAGAGAGATTTCTGCTTGAGGGGAGTTTCAGAATACGAGCCTTAATATCGCCAAGTATATAGGTACACAAGGACACATACAAATAAACACACGCACACACGGAAGCAGGATGGGTCACAACCAGTTGACACTCCTTCATTTGCATTGACCGGGTGGGCTTGACTTGCTCCATACATTACAGCGACACAATTAGATGATTGACAGTCAATAATAATAATATCATCACCATAGACGTTTCAGTACATATGCACCTATTGATGGTACATAGGTGCCAATGAATCAATCATAATCTTGCCATCAGCCTGGGGCCCAAACCCACTACAGTTTCGTAGTTGCATCGTTATGGCAGCTCCGCGTAAAACGATGTGAATTGTTGGTTTAGTTACTCTCATTTCACCTTTACTAAGACCTAATGACTAAGGTCTGGAGTACAGCTAGACCTGGGGCCTAAGTCATTAAGTTGCATGAGATGCAACTACGATAGTGTGGCAGAGTTACCCTCCTATCCCCCAGGTTGGTTGCATTTGTTGCGCGCCCGATGTTCACAATTTTGTACAGAAACTTAGTACTTATTTAACCTAGGTTTTGGTAGGTAGGATATTCGATACAGCATATAATTTGAATCTAATTTACTTTAAAAGAAATTTTATTTATGTTATTCAAAAGTTGTTGTCCCTTTACCGTCCTCGTCCGACCGCGCGTAAGGAAGGGGCTGAAGAAACTTTGTCAGAGGGAAATGATCAGAATACGTAAGAAGGTAGATTTAGTCTTTTTAAAAAGCAAAAGGGGCTGACAGTAATTGGTTGCGGCACACACAGGATGAGAAGGAAATAGGTGGAGGAAACATGGCGATATATATATTGACATGTCTGATGTTCTTCCTCAGCTATTCCCTACATTATGCGATGTACATAATGCTATCGTTTACTTTTATTTGTGTAATAAATTGTACAAGATGTACACTACAGTGGAAATCGACACGTTAGAGAAATGAATGAGGAGTTTTCTCAAAAAAAAAAAAAAACAATCTGTCAAAGATAGTGGGAAACGAAAGAGATGCATCATATTCGATACACACATCAAATAGTGTTCCCTAGGGATCAAGGTACTTTTTTTTTTTTTTTTTTTTTTTTTTTTATTTTTGTTTTTTTTTTTTTTTTATTCATAATTTATTGTGTGTGATGACAAAATGTGATGATAAGTCATTGATACCGGCATGCGGAATTAGGTAGGAGACCAATCCAGAAGATTAGATTTGATTTAAATGAATTAAGATTTTTTTAGAGCTAAAAATGTTCTTGATCCCTAGACACTTTTGATGTGTGTTTAGTTAGTCTTTGGTTGATTTTTTATTTTAAAGAAAACACCATTAAAATTTTAAAGGATTGTAAGTGAATTTCTTTCAAAATGTTGGTAGTCACTTTAACGAAAGGAATTAAATGTATGTAGGAATTCGGAAAAATACACAAAGGAATTAAATAAGGTAATATATACATAAATTTACTGGAATGTGCGTAGTGAAGGAAAAAATAAGACAACATCTTCCTTGTCACCATTACTATACAAATTCGAAGTAAATTAACATTTAAAAACCAAAACAAAAAACAAAGCGAGGAATCGATAAAATATCTAATAATGTGACGCCATATGCTATGCTCAGGTGAATTTCGTGTGTACAGACTGGAAGGCCAATGTCCACAAAATTGAGAATGGGGCCAATTAAACACGCACACACCAAGCCATTTTAATGACATTGAAGTTTTATTGTTTGAAGTTTTAAAATATTATAAGGCGTGAGTTTATACAATGTACTCGAGTACTCTTACTAGGTTGAACATTTTACGTCATCTGAGCTTATTAAACATTTATTTTACAAATAACTAGTGGACACCCCACGATTTCATTCGCGTAGTTTTAGTATTACATATACACTTTAACTCCATATACATATATAGCGCCACGACCCAGAGGATCGGGATAAAACGTATCCTTTGTCCGTCTCCTGGTTTTAATCTACCTCTCCACTAATTTTCAACCAAATCGGCTCAACCGTTCTTGTGTTATAAATAGTGTAACTAAAACGATTTTTTTAAATATATATAGATGACTATACAGATAATCGTGCAAACGTTGTTCTGCCATATTAAATTAGCGAGGAAAATGGGCCCTTCCATGTTTTTCGCTAAACATTTAGGTGGTTAAAAAATACTTTACCACGTACCAATTCGCATACCAATCATGTGTAAAGAAAGTTACATCAGAACGGTAAATGTCTATTAAATGGCATTGGACGAATATGGACGAATATGAATACCTACTTAGTATTCAAACAAGTATGTATATGTATTGATCAGTTTACAGGATGTGTTTAACTGATAGACCGGAAACGAATGCATTGTCTTTTAAGATTAGTACCTAGATATAACATGCTGTACAGTGCATATCAGTGGCGTGCTCACCATATAGGCGAAAAGACACTGCCTAACTTACCTTTTGACTACCCGACCTAATCATAAAGCTATTGCTAGATCTTTCGTCGCTTTCTCGTTTGTTGTACTCACGACATAGGCTAACCAAGGTCCTGTGTTTTGTGGGTGAGTAGATATGTAGGTACCTATATTTCGTAAAGACAAGTTACCTATACATAGGTGTCAATCCTTGGGGATTACTGCCTACCTTGTCGTAAAAGCCAGTGCAGGCCACTGGTGCATATGTATAATAATTGTAAATTGTGATCTCGTTTCTGCGAATGTGAGGATAGAAGATCTTACAAAGGCGGCTATTAAGTGCGTTTCCATATTCATCTACCAAGTGTGGTATTTCTTTCAATACGAAATGAGAAACGTGGATTTTCTTGGGACATGATGTAGCTGCTATTTACAGTGAATAATAACAATATTAGACCTAGAACCTATGTTGGGGCAAACGAGTTCTCCAGTGGAGACCGCGTCTCGGCAAACGGAGGTGTAGGACGCCCTCAGGCAAGGTGGACTATGCACAAGATGGCTGGCAGAAGCTGCATGTGAAACAGATCACAGTTCTGTGCAATTGGAGAGGCCTATGTCCAGCAGTGGACAAATATGAGCGGATGATAATGACTACTAATGTACAGGGACAATTCACCCATGGTCATACGACCCCGAACATGGACTAAACTATTGTTATATAAACACCTACTTTTAAATATAAAAATTAAGACCCAGACGAACACAAATGCACAGCTCCTCATTCAAAGTTTGTGTAGACGGTGGGAATTGAACTCGAGACCGGCGTCCCAGAGACAGCATATCCATGCTTGTCGACAATTATGAATTTAGTACTTATGTTCATTAAACGCACATTTTGTTATATATAGAGGTGACTTAGGACACAAAGTGTGCCCAAAGGTACTGTCGATATCTAGGGATACTAACAGCTCTTCTTCAATTAAAAATACTACAAAAACGGTAAAAATGTAAAAATATTTAAACTTTTTGCAACTAATGAATCAGTGAAAACCCTGAAAATCGTCAAACGATTAAGCATCTATATGACTTTTTACTTTTTCAACAAAAAAAAGTTACTTACCTAAAACAAGCAAAGCTAACACAGCTATTGCGACTCGATCCTTCTTTTTCACAGTTTCCATATTTATTTTTCCAAACTTTTTTGTATGAAAGCGCGCAACGGGATAATATGGGAATACACCCTTCCGACACCGTTGTCGTCACTAGACTGTTTCCCGGCCGTGCAATATGACACGAGGCGCGCATGCGCTGAGCTTAATACATAGTTGCTGGTACCAATAAAAACTTTATGGTTGTAAGTTATTGCATTATGCAATCAGCGCATCTTCGTACATACACTCAGCTCCGTAATGCCTAAAAGGGAGTGGACAGACCTTAGGATTACAAGGACTTAACATAAGGGTTATTTTTATATTTAATTTATTTAGAAACTTTTGTACACAGAGTGACAATGTCAGTCCCATCGTACTTTAAATAAATAAGAAGTTAAGAATGTCAATATGGGCCTTCAGTTACAATTTGCTAGTTCATAGTCTGAATAAGATACCACAGTCGGCTCCTACGGCGTGCCAGGATGAAAGGTTAGATGCTGATGATGACTTACATACATACATATACCTCCGTCACGCCCGTTTCCCGCCCGTCCAGCCGTCAGAGAAGTATGGATGTCCCTGCCACATCGTAAGAAGTTTGTTCAGGATTAAGTCGTCTTAGTATATCGACTGTGAACAGTCAATACGTCCTATCAAAACCATCAGTGTGATACGAATTTGATTAGTATGACTATGTCAGTTAGTACTTTTTGGTTTGAAATTTGCATGAACTTTTATAAACAGATAGGACCTATTACCAGTTCAAAGTCGATATGCGTTTAATATACTAAGTTAGTATGTATATCTTGTTTTTTTTTTTTGCCAAAGCGATTGATTGTACAGATAAATTAATGGCGCTTGTGTAGTGTCTGTGAATTTACGAGCGGTGTGACGTATCACTATTCACTGCATACAAATACAGAGTGATTGTTTTAATTTTTCGTTGACAGCCAACACCATACAAGGCGCGTAACTAAACCTTAATATTAAAAAAAAACATGCTGTTTAGTCAAATTGCATTAGACTGAGCTCTTATTAATCGATCTGTAGCATGTATGTCTAATACCTCAACTTAACACTTAGCAATTGACAGGCTGTGTAATCGAAATAGTTTAATTAGGAAGTTGTGTAATCGAAATCGTTTTTAATTTAAGCGTGAATCTTTACAATCAGCATCTTTGCCAGAGCCAATGTACGTTACACGCACTTGCGGTGAAGTTAAACATCAATTAGGTTTACACACTGGGATTGATCTGGCAGTTTGTACCAGTCCAAATTAAAAATGTTCGCGTAATTCGAGAAACTCCGAATTAAGTGGAAAGTGGTTTAGTATCATGGGCTGAGTCCATGATACTAAACAAATTTCCCCAAGGAACATTATCATTTTCCTGCCCTTATCCCACACTAGGTGGGGTCGGCGCAACACGTTTCTTTTCGCCATTCATCTCTATCATTCGTCATCTCTGCAGTTACACCTTTCACGCACATAACATTTTTCACACAGTCCATCCATACCTTCTTTGGTCTCCCTCTTCCCTTGTATCCTTCCACATTCATACTCATCACTTTCCTTGTTACATGGTTTTCATCCCTCCCTACGTCAAAATACTACCTCTTCATATAAAGTGCCAATCAGCTGATAGGGAAGTTGTTCTAAAGAGGTGAAACATTTTTTTCATTTTTGACATATGGTTCCATAGGGAAAGATGTTCAGTGTCGTGGGCTGAGTGACTACCTCGAGTTTTGTCAAACGTTTTTTATTTAACGTTGTATCTTACTAATATTATAAATGGGAAAGTTTGTTTGTTCCGCTTTCACGCCGTAACTACTTGAAATTTTGCAGACGTATAGCTAGAAGTCCGGTTTAAATAATAGGGTACTTTTTATCCCGGAAAGAATTGATTTTCCCGAGGGAAAAAAATATTCCTTTATACCGCAATATAACCGAAGTCCACGCGGGCGAAGCCGCGGGCGGAAAGCTAGTAAATTATATTTCGATGAGACTTTTTACATAATACTTTAAACCATACATATGTTTATAATATAATGTTTATAGTATTTCGTAATCATACATAGGTTCCCACAGGAACTAGATAAATTGCAGGTCACACTGTCGGGTTACACTATCTTACTATTATTATAAATGGGAAAGTGAGTTTGTTTGTTTGTTTGTTCCGCTTTCACGCCGTAACTACTGAACCGATTGCTTTGAAATTTTGTAGACGTATAGCTAGAAGTCCGGTTTGAATAATACTTTTATTCCGGAAAAATTGATATTCCCGAGGGAAAACAAAAATATTCCGTTATACCGCAATATAACCGAAGTCTTATAGAATGCTAGTTTAATATAAAATGACGACATAAGCAGGTCCCTAGGCAGTTATTCCCGTAATATTATTGTGCTTCTTACCAATCGAAGCTTTGAGACATTTGACGGTAGTGGTTACTTACCGTAATAGCTCCAAACGCATACCACAAAGAAGCATGTCAACCGTAGTTATTTCGTTGTAAGGCGTATTCTGTAACAATGGTCTTTACTCAAGTGTCGATGTTAAATTTTCGTGAATAACCCAAATTACGCTCATAACATGTCGGGCGCCCACAAACAATACTATGATATTACATATTGTTATGAATTCACCAAATAATACCGAATAAGGCGAAATGAAAAAATACATTTTTTTCGCGTCCAAACAAAATTACATAGACAATTTTCTACCCCGTTAGACATTTGATGAATGAGATGAAAATTTTTATTTCATTTCCCCGCACTGTTGCCATAGTAAAAGTTGTTCATATAGACGCCATCATCGTTTCTAAGACCATTCTAGCAATGGTCTTATGGGGGTTATGGGTCCTTTTACACGCAGTATAATGTCTCAACTTTAAAGAAACGTAAAACTGATTTCCACCAATAAAATATTAAGGGCCTTACTAATATGGCGGAATTGGTATTTCCAAGATACACAAAGCTCAACTTAACTTGTCAGTTGTATGTCAAATACGGAATAACCAGTTCAAGTAGACCTGTAGTAACCGTTGTATAAGTGACAACGCGTTTATTGCTAAGGGGGTAAGACTTTTGTGGTTTTCTCATTGCCATTGTCGGAATTGAACCAACAAATAAATGGGACCACACTGTAAGCATCAGAATCATTCACATCAGTTCACCCTGTCAAAAGTTTTGAGGTAACAAACATAAAAATTCCTTCTATTCTTATAGGATCTCAGGAATCTTTTTTTAAGTGGTTTAAAAATGAGAAAATTCAGCGACGACATAGGCGTTTTATTTTATTTAAGTAGGCGTATATCTCTGAACGCATTAAAATACGTACCTTGTTTAAAATACAGGTAATTATTTTATAACACTTCAACAAAACTAAATGTTGACGCACAAAAGTAATATTACCTCTACAACAAAAACAATACTCTCAGATTTGTTTTGACGTCAAAGCCACGAAAGTAATTAAATAAAACCATTTCAGTAGAGTAGGTACGTTTCAATTCTGACGTTGTGAGTTGCTCAATCGAAAGTAGTTAAAGCATGTATTTTTGTATACACATAAAATATATACGTTTGTTACTGAGGAATAAACTAAAATCTATACTCAATATTGTCCACCAGGTATATAGGCGAGAATATAATCAAAGACAATATTGAGTTATAATGTCTCTGCGCGTTTCATAAAAAAATATCAATCGAAAATCTAGTCGACGGTTTTCGATAAAATAAATAAAACTAACATAGGCTACATTTTATCCAGAAATTCCCAGGTTAACGGTACAAACCATGAGTGACACTACGGTGCACAGCAAGTCACACAGATTTTAAGCCGAATCATGCCATGGAATGGCAGCTAATAGGATCGAGACAAGTATACCTAAGTACTTAGTGTAAGTAATTGTGATATTTTTAAAGCGCGAACAGTGGACGTCTTATTAGAAACAGGTTTTTTCGTCATTCGTCTAAAATAATAATACTACCTACGTTTCACCAGGAAACTATTGCTATATATAAATTTAAAAAAAATACACTTTGACGCCTTTTAATCCCAAAGCGGAATCCCCGGTAATATATTTGAATATTGAAGAAAAAGTCTCAAAAACAACCTTTGCATTTAGAATCATAGTAATTTTAGGTATTCATCTTTGATTGCATGTCTAAGTATAACAATATCTTGATGGAACCTCAGCTTATATCGTCGTCGTATTTCACTTGTTAAGTATTAACCGACTTTAAAAAAAGGAGGAGATTCTCAATTCGTCGGATTTTTTTTATAGTTTTTACTTCAAAACTTTCGACTGCGCTTGTTTATAGCTGGTGCTTCCAATGCGACGCCATTTCAATTTGGTTCAATTCCGACAATGGAATCCATGAGAATACCACTTAATATTTTACTGGTTGAAGTCTGTTCTTTTTTTCTTTAAAGTTTATTATGAAATTGCCGTTTTGTATGGGAGGAACATAAAGGTGGCAAGGTCCAGATCCAGCAAGGTTCGGTGGCGAGAGTAGGGTGGATGTTCTAGATATTCCATTGTTGACCAGACACACATTGTCTGTTGGGCCATGTGTGGTCTAGCGTAGTCTTGAAGCAGCAGTGGCGTAGAGCGATAAAAAAAGCGCAGAAAAAAAATAACAAAAGAGAAAATGCAAATGAATTATGGTTTTCGAAACAGAAATGCATGAGTAACCTAACCAAAGGGGAGATATTTAAGATTAAAGTGCCAGTACGACAAAACGCCAATTTAATATGTAAGACCTAATATAATACTATACTTAGCACTTAACGGACACAGCTCCTTTGAAAACTTTTCTTAAGGAGAAGAGGGAAATATTAGGACACTTTTCGAGTTTCAACAAGGAAGAAGAAGATACATATTTAGTACAAAAAACAGAATAGACTTGTATGAATAAAAACCCCACATCTGCGGTTAAAATCTGGCCTCACGAAAACTTACGAATATTGGTCATCAGAAGTAAATGGCTAGCCAATGAGCCAAATTCCTTTATGTTAGCCAAATATCCGGTAATATTTATTTTATTTATGTTAAATATAAGATAGGCTTGAAAAATCCTCATCCACGGAAAAGTATAAAAATACCTAGAGGTATAAAAATGAATCTACATTAAAATTTCCTTTGCTGTGGTGAGCTTGAACGGCCGCAGCGATTTCGATATTTTTTTCCATACAAAAATCACTAATACAACGCAGACGAAGTCGCATACGATGACTATATAGTAGTTTTTAATATGTAAGGAAGATTATTGTGACCCAAGACTGTTGTTTACATAGCAATGATAAAATGTTAATGTTATTATTGGACATACATAGTAGTTGTTATAATATTCTTATCACATTCAAATTATTTTGGGAGGTTTGATTATTGTTCGATAATCGTGACACAGCGGAATAACTTGTTCACATATATAGACTCGGCATCTCATGAATGCAAACACAAGCGTCTTAACGATAACAACATAAAGTGCTCCGTGATTAGTTTTTTCTACGAAAATGTTTTGGGAAACATTAATATTACTGTGTACCCTCGTGGTCACAGCGTATTACTATGTCACAAGGAATCATAGTCATTGGGCCAAGAAGCAAGTTCCTCATGAAAAACCATTACCTATTTTCGGAAACCATCTCAAGACACTCGCTGGCCTGCAAACCCCTACGGAGAAACATACAGAACTGTGCAACAGGTTCCAAGATTCAAAAGTTGTCGGTTACTACCTCGGAAATACTCCCGAGCTGATCATTAAAGATTTGGATATTATCAAGAAAGTTCTAATTAGTGATTTCCATACGCATTTTCACATGCGGGGCCAGGGAAAAGACCCTCGAGTGGACTACGTGCAACTAAACCTTTTCACGACTGAAGGTGACCACTGGAGGCTTACCAGACAACGAATGACGCCGGCGTTCACGAGCGGCAAGCTCAAGAGCATGTTCCCACTTATTGTTAAATGTTCAGAAAAGTTCCAACAACTGATTGACAAGGAATTTGCAGACAAAGAAAGAGATTACGACATGAGGGAACTGATGGCTCGCTTCACCACCGAGTTCATCGGAGCTTGTGGCTTTGGAATTGAAATGAACACTATCAATGACGAGTCTTCTCTATTTCGGGATCTCGGGAAAGCCATATTTGAATTGGATTTCAGAAAATATTTCCTGTTTTATTTTAAGGATATTTTCCCCGCAATAACCAACAATATTGAGCCAACGAACGCTCGTGCTAAATCTTCACTGGAACAGATATTTAAAAACATTATCCAAATGAGAGGCAATGAAGTAAGCGGTCGTAACGACTTTGTCGATTTGCTCATTGAGTCGCTGAAAAAAGGAAAAATGGTGGGCGAATCATACGAAAATACCAACCCTGACGGTACACCAGCTATTGTAGAGATGGAAATGACATTAGAGAGTCAGCTTGCTCAACTTTTTGTCTTCTTCGTAGCTGGTTATGAAACCTCGTCATCTTCTACGGGATTCACATTGTACCAGCTTGCTCGTCATCCGGAAATCCAGAAAGAAGTCCAAAAAGAGATCGACGAAGTCATGTCACGATACGACAACAAACTCAGCTACGATGCAGTCTCGGAAATGCATTTACTGAGTAGAACCTTCCAAGAAGGCTTAAGAATGTTGCCAGTTCTTGGATATTTGAATAGAGTCGTAACCAACGACTACACGATCCCCGAGCTGGATCTGACGTTGGAGAAGGGAACAAAGATTGTGATTCCAGTGCAATATTTACACATGGATCCAAACAGTTATGAGAAACCGCATGAATTTAACCCGGATCGGTTCTTGCCAGAAATCGCTCAAAACAGACACAAATGTGCTTACCTTCCATTCGGCGAAGGAGGCCGATCATGTATTGGTAAGTTGTTTTATATCTTACATACTATTAATCTGTTAAATCGATTCCGTGTAGGTACTATCTCCTGAGGAGACCCTATGACTGTAAAATTGTGAAAATGTGCGGCACTTTGGTCAAATATTGGCATTCGGTCGGCATGTCCAATTATTTAAACCTTTGTCATTTGAAGTCTCATGCTCTATTTTAAATTGAATTATTTTTGTCACTGCAGGCGCCCGCATGGGTCACATGCAATCTCTGGCGGGGCTGGCCGCCGTCCTCCACAAGTTCTCCGTGGAGCCGTCAGAGAATACGCCTGAGAAAGTGCAACTCATCCCCTATCTCGACATGTTGCAGTGCTCCAACGGAGGATATCCACTTCGAATCAAGCGAAGAAATAAAACTTCAACTCATTAATCATGGCCATGATTTCAGTAGATGAGTAGACTAGGCGGATCTATGTAATTTTTAGCACAGTTTGTACAAAAAGGCGTCAACATTAGTGACAGATTTGGTGCATTACATATTTATTTTTGATGTTTTACAAATCGTCATTGCAACATAAAAGAGTTTATGTTTGTGCAAAAAAGTGATAAAGAAGAAATAATTGTATGTTATCGATATATGTTTAGACATTGGTGAATTATTACAAACAAGCTTGTATATTGCGTTAGATTAGGTATTGTAACCTAGAGAATAAGTACTTAGCTACTAAAGTAGGTTAGGTGTACGTAAATTATGGATGATGTATTGTTAACTAAACACTACCTATTGAATGACTGATAATATTAAAATATGATCTAAATATGTCAAGTTTGTATTTTAATTTAAAATTATTTTTCAGTATCGTAAAGTATCCATAGCTCCTCTGTAACTGTTTATACGTTATACACTCACACACACACACATTTCATTGCTCCCGAGTGTAGATACTTGTTACATGAATAAGGATCTAAAGTCACCACCAGGCTTTAGATCACGACTAGATCACACTTTTTTACTGTGATATCTACCATTAAAGTGTATAAATAGTATTTTTTCTCGAGTATACATTTATCTTTAGTTGACGTGACGTGACTTGACCAATTTCGATTAACACTTTCGCTGACATCCGACTTAAGACAATCGACATCTTATTGTTATCACGTCGACAGGCGGGATGTGTTACCAAAAGGGTTAAGCTATATCTACTAACAGTAAACTAAGACGAAGATAGTGCTTCCACTTTAGTGGTTAGGTGTTTTGTTTGTCCGCTTGATGCGAAGTGGGTATCCTCTGTTCGAGACCTGTAGCTGATCGAGATAAGGGGTGATATATGGTGGGGCGGTATTATAGAATAGACAGCCAATGATTGCCCTCCGTCATACTTTGCTATCATTTCACGGCACCAATCCACGCGTAGTCGTTTTTGATCTTTTGTCAAATCGTGCGGTATCAATCGACTGCATAACTTCCTTACGTTTAGATGTGCATGTAAAATAGTTTGAACTTGACTTTGCTCACAGGTATTTTTTTTATCAGTCATAATTAATTGCCTCACAATATCTATGTTAGTGTCGGTAACCGCTGTTTTTGGCTGACCTTCACGAATGTCATCCAGCAGGCCTAGCACGCGCCTCAAGAAAGACATGACATAGAACAAATACGCGCTCTGATTGGCTGCTATGTCACGCTTCGTGCGACTCACCTAGTTTCAACAAATCGCAGCGGGTTATATGTCTTGTCACTTATTTCTTGGAACGCTGTGCTAGGGGGGCTGGAGGTATCTCCGTTCACGTCTGAACTCAGCAAACCACGCATACACAGAGCTATGAGACGGGGCTTCATCACCAAACGCTAGTTGAAGTCTCTTGTTGATTCAACCCACAGCGAAAATCATAAAAAAGTCATAGACCAAAAATTTTCACCCGTTAATTCCAAAAATTAAAAAACAAATGATAGTCATGGTATTCGAAACTTTTCATTTTTTTTAATTTTTTCAATTACTTAAGTACCTATATTAGAACACTACAACCACTACATGCTTATCTTGTTATCTGTTTAAGCTCGATTATACCTATTGATGAGAAATTAACACTTCCGTTTCTTCTTCGTTTCCTTTTCAGAAGAATTATTAATTAATTGAATTAGTAAGTGCATAATACTGAACGGTACGTCGTCGAAGCAGGCCAGCCCAGTGGATTTCTCACAGCGTAGCCGGGTTACGTGGCCCTACCACGACAAGCAAAATGATAGAACGCCTGTTTTGCTAGGATTGTCGCTATTGTTTAGCTATATAAAAAAGGGTAGGTATTCTCTTGTAGGTTTTTGGGGGCTGAGATACTTACACGTTGTGCTAATCAGGTATCTGTTGGAAATATTGTAGAAGCTACGCCTATTTACCCCGATTAAAAGAGATTTGTAAAACACCAAAACAACTTCTGTATTTCAGTATCACACACAGACAGCAACAGCGACAATGACAGTGACAAGTATTATATTTTCTTTTTACAATTCCAACACTAGGCCTTAAAAAGAAAACTATACAAACAAAAAATAATCTCATAAACCAAAACATATTCTAAAACTACTACATACTAAGAACCTACCTACAAAACATTGCCTAGGCCTTAAAATACAAACTATACACAATTTATATTACACCGCCTAACCTAACTAACATTTCATTAACAGTGAAACACACTTGAAATGCTTATCCCTAGTTAGAGGTTTTGTAAGAACATCAGCCAACATGTCTTCTGTACATAAATATTTCAAGTCGATTACATTTCCTGCTACCAACTCTCTTACATAATGATGCCTGATGTCAATATGCTTCGTTCTAGAATGGTTCACAAAATTACTACTAAGTTTCTGAGCCGATTGGTTATCATTATACAAAACAACTTTGCTCGAAACTCCTAAACATTCTTTGACAAAGGTTTGAAGAAATATTGCTTCTTTACAAGAGTCAGACATTGCCATATATTCTGCTTCCGTACTAGATAACGCAACTGTATGCTGCTTACGGCTTTCCCAGGATACCAGAGACTCCCCAAGTTTAAATACATACCCTGTATATGAACGTCGATCCGTCTGGTCGCCTCCCCAGTCTGCATCTGTAAACCTTTCCAAAAACTTTATCGATGTATCTAGATTGGTTTAATTTATAACTACTCCCCTCCAATCTAGCGACATCCATTCCCGGAATATGATTCACATATCCCAGGTCTTTCATTTCAAAAACGTAACTTTATTATCTTCGTTTTTGAAGAAAACATTTTCCAAAAATGTAACATGTTTGGCTTTTACATACTTCCACGGGACCTCAGGATCTAGTAATTTATATCCCTTACAATTCTCAAAATACCCCACAAAAACGTATCTTTTCGTTCTTGCATCTAATTTTGTTTTGTACTTCTCCACTGAAGCATATGCCATACAGCCAAACACACGTAAGTGACTTACATCAATCTTTTTAGATGTCCACTTCTCCTCCGGTGTAGAACCAATGACAGCCTTCGTCGGTGATCGGTTCTTCAGGTACTCCGCCGTGCATACTGCCTCTGCCCAGAAGCGCTTACTCAATACGGCGTCTTGTAGCGTACTGCGTGCCCTGTCCATGATGGTCCGGTTCGCCCTCTCCGCTACGCCGTTCTGCTGACTACAGTGCGGGACGGTAGTGTGATGTCGAATCCCGTTAGCCTTCAGAAATTCCTGGAAATATTTATTGATATATTCCCCGCCGTTATCGCTCCTGATGCATTTTATTTTCTTACCTGTTTCATTTTCTACCAAAGCTTTAAATTCTTTAAACTTTAGAAACGTTTGATCTTTACTTTTCAGAAAATACATACATACAAATGTTTTTCTAGTAAAATCATCGACGAATATTAAAAAATATCGAGAACCACCAAAAGATGTCTCTGGCATAGGTCCACACAAGTCCGTGTGTACGAGACCTAACATTTCTTTAGACCTACTAAATTATTTTTTCGGAAATGGCAACTTAGCCTGTTTTCCCTCCAAACACGCCACGCATGTTTTGAAATCATCACTACCATAGTATATTCCAGAAACCATACCTTTTTTCATTACGTTCATGCTCCTGGAGTTTAGATGTCCAAGGCGTCGATGCCACAGGTCCTGTGTCGCCTTGCAGTCCGCAGAATCACCATCAGCTTCACCAGCCACCTGTTTTGACTCTACACTACGTACCGGCTTAACACCCTGTGTTCCTATGGCAACCTCTGACCCTACCACAGCTACAGATACGGTGTCTAGTATATAAACCCCATGCATATAGGTAGCAGTAGCAACAACCTCATCTCCGTCCAAAACTTTGCATGATGTATTTGTAAACAATACTTTATAACACTTCCTAGTCATCTCACTCACAGATAATAAATTAGTCGAGAGTTTAGGAACAAAGTATACATTACTGATAGTCTTCGTACAGTCAGCCAGCTTTACCAGAACTTTTCCGTAACCTTCAGCCTTCACAGCATCCCCATTGGCAACGTTCACATCCTTAGGCGTAATAGATTGAAAGTCCTCCATGATGTCTCTCCGATTGCACATGTGATTGGTCGCACCAGAGTCAATATACCACACGTCCCGTCCGATGTTTACCGAGAGTGCACTCAAACACGTTCGCTCAGAAGGTGTTTTGACTTTGACGTCCGCGTTTCCGGTCTTCTTTCTCGTACAATCCTTCTTGACATGTCCGGGCTTTCCGCAACTGAAGCACTTGTATACCTTCACCCGCTGCGGCGCCTTCGTGGCCAATGCTGTGATCTCAGAGTGTCCGCTCCTATCATTGCGTCTGCAATTCTCCTGCAACAATCTGCTCTTCACACTCTGACTGGTCAGCTTCTCAGAAACATTCTCCAGCGCCATTATCAAAGGATCATAGTCTGTGGGCAATCCGCTCAGCATGATGACTGCTAAAAACTCATCGTCCAGAGGTGATCCTATGTCAGATAACCGCTGTCCAAGCTCTGTTACTCTTGACAAGTATGTCTGCATACTATCCATCTCGCATAACTTCAATCCGAATAATGATCTCAATAAACCCAATCGTCTGCACAGACCTTTATCTTCGTATGCAGCTTTTAGACTCTTTCAGGCTTGATAGGGAGTAGTCGCACTCCGAACTTGTGGTAGCTCACTTGATACCACTGACAGACAAATTTTTGCTAAGGCACGCTGGTTTTTCCTCTCGTCCTTACTGCCATCCTCTGTCTCAACGAACTCTAGGAGGTCTTCATGTATGAGAATCATTTTCATCATAAACTTCCATTGATTGTAGTCCTCAATGCCCTGAAGTTTCTCTATTGGTAATCCCATTCCAACAGAATTTGAAGTCATCTTGAATCAATCGGTAATATGACGTTTCCCAATGACATTTTAGTAATAGACATGTTACTCTCATACTAAACCACTCAAAAAAGTGAGACCCACGAATAGACGTCAGGTTGTTTACAGTACAGATTGACATTACCGACCGCTGTCAATAAGTAGTTTGAAATGCTGCTGGGACAGGGGAAACGTGGTGTATATGGGTCGTTCTGTAATTTACTGATGTGTAAAAAAAAATTGGTAAATAAAATTATTATTATTTTTTTAATTACCGTAGATAGGTGTCAAGTACTTTGGGTGTCGTTACTTCTGTTGTAAATAATAATCTAAGTTTCCTGTTCATACAAAAAAATATATTTATCAACTTGGTGCACAATCTACACCTCTATCTATAAAGCGCAGTCAGACTTTGCTTTGTCAGAAACTTAGTCATGTAATTTGTTAGAGTGACAGTTTTAGGAAAGATTTTGACAAAATAAAAAATTTGGCTTTTAATCCTTTCGATGTCATTTGAACCGGGGAGAATGATGTCGCCCGTTTTTTTATTACATTTTCGGCTATAATACTTATTTTAAATACGTTGTTAAGAACCGCTGAAAGTATTTTAACATTTCCAGGAGCTGCAATATTCGTTACCAACCTATCAAAATAATATTCTTCAAATGTACATTACTATGCTATATGCAAGTTTGTAAGGAAGGGCAAAGCACAGTAAATGAAATTGCTGCCTTCACCAATCGCCGCTTTATTTTCGTAGTAATAATGTTAGTTTCATGAGAATGGTCGGAAAATACTGCAACAGAAGCAGGCGGTAACCATCATTCGTCTTCGCATATTTGTATGGGTATGACCTGAATCTGTAGGTCAATAATGAATAATATGGAAAGAAGCACAACTGTCCACGTACCTATCTATCTAAAACGCCTTGGGATATTTCACTTTCTGTCATACAAAAAAGTGCAACCAACGATGTCCAAATGTTTTTTCCATGATTACTTACCTATCTACATACATACGCAGGACGAATGCATTATCTGTACACTTTGTACCCTCCCTCCCCTACACCAACTGCAGGCCTTTTTCGTTGTCCTTTTCTTTTCTAAATAAATTTAAACTATCCGTCTCTTTCCAAACAATGGCGATGACATATAATTATTTTGGAAAAATATTCTCTAGAAACAATATTTTCAATTAACTTAGAAGTAATAGAAAACATTTGGAGTTTTTCGGATTTCAGGTGTAGTTTGTGCAATTTCGAATAAATACACAGGAAGGCATGATATGTTCTGTTGACTGCTTTTTTTTTCAATTAAAAGGACCCGATGGGTAAAAGGCAATTGACTTACATCAGGGGTACCCAATATTGATGCTGAGTAACGTATCTACGTCAAATATACTATATAATATCATTGACGTTTCCAAATATATTTATAAATTTCGGCGAATTTTAGTATATTCCGAAAAATATTTACAGGTTATTAATCCTTGCTTGTACTGGGCCCATAACCTGTTGGAAATATTGTAGAAGCTACGCCTATTTACCCCGATTAAAAGAGATTTGTAAAACACCAAAAACAACTTCTGTATTTTAGTATCACACACAGACAGCAACAGCGACAATGACAGTGACAAGTATTATATTTTCTTTTTACAATTCCAACAGTATCATCCTAGTGAGGGGCTTCGGCCGCGACTAGTTACCACCGACCAAACAAAACCTTGCCGCCAAGTGGTTGGGTATTCCCCATCCATGTCCATCCATGCCTGCTCAGTGAAGCCTTTTGGCGAAACAGGTCAGGGTAGCAGCACCATTCAGTGATCAATAAGCGATCTTGATTATCTGGTCAATCAGTCTTGGAGGTTAGCTGGATCCGAAGAAAGGGTGCTGGCCGCCCACAGACAGTTAGGGGCCCAATTAGTGAACTGGCCACTCATGAAGGGCTGCCCCTGCCATCTTGCGAAAAATCCCGAGATACGCCACCGGGCCGGGCGGGCGATAGAGGGAACGGTTCGGGCGTCTTTGCAGTCCCCAGACTGGATAGTGCTTTTCGTGTGTTGGTTTCTCCTACTGACGATAAATGAAACTCTCTTCTTCTGTTTTGCTAGTACACCCCACACCCCATTAAAATGAAAATTAAAAGGAACAGGAAAAGGAATTGTACAGCGGATGCACGTCCTCTGCCTCTACCTGCCTGGCGTATAAGGCGTCCTAAAAGGGGTTCTTGGAGTCGTGGGTGTCGGAGTGGGGTCGGTGCGAGAGACACCTGCTTGAACGGCCCCGAGAAGGGCGGCGGTTACCCTATGGCCTGGTAAACGCTGCCGGCGAAAGAGGTCGCTGGGTCAGACATCACCGTCTGCCCCGAGCCGGAGTCTGACTGTCCGGACCGATAAAAATTTTAGAGAGGGTGGTGGAGGGTGGTTCTTATCCTGCATGCATGTATCGCATGTTGGTGAGCTATTTTACGGGCCGTCGTGTGGGCATGATCATCGGTGGCGGTGCGGTGTTGAAGGCCTCCATTATGGAATGCCCTCAAGGATCAGTCTTGGGTCCGGCTCTATGGAATCTCTTGGTCGACGACCTTCTGCGCCAGCCCGGACCTGATTGAGTTAACCTGCGGGCGTACGCCGACGATATGATGATCGTGATCGAGGAGTCGTCTTGCGCTACGATAGAGCGATCCGTTTCACGGATTCTTGCTCAAGTATCTGAGTGGGGAAGGCGAAATCGTTTGGCCTTCTCCCCATCAAAATATAGGACGATGACCGTCAAGGGGAAATTTCAGCGCCCCCCTACGGTCAAAATAGAAGGTCTCCTCTTCCATCGCGAACGTCACTTCGGCAAAATACCTAGGATTCATCCTTGACGAAGCGATGACCTACCTACAGCACGCGACGTACATTGTAGAGAAGGCCGCCAACTGCTTTGGTAAGATAGCCCGCATCTCCGGGACATCCTGGGGTGTGCGATACCAGGCGATGCGAGTCCTCTACCAAGGCACAGTTGTGGCGGTCGTTACATATTGGCCACTGGATGGTGCCTTTTGCGGCGCTCATATTGTTGACGAAGGCCTACAGGTCGTGCATAACCGTGGCATTGCCAGGGCTGGCGGGCGTCGTTCGAGGCGGGCGGATAAAACCCGACCTCTCGTGAATTGGGATATTGGTAATAAATAAATTGCTAGCCAATGAGCCAAATTACTTTATGTTAGTCAACTATCCCGTAATATTTTTGTTATTTATTTTAATTTAGAGCGTCTGTGGTCCAGTTGGTCGGACACTTGACTTGTAACCGGGAGGTCCCGGGTTCGAGTCCGGCTACTGGACGTGTACCAACGGGACTCTTTTTCAGAGCCTATGTACGCAACGCAACGCTCGTAAGGTGAAGGACAACATCGTGATGAAACCCGCACACCACAAGGTGTGTGAACCCTATAACGGCGATGGGCTCACCCCCTGTCACGTTGGGTTTAAATACGCTTGGTGAAACGTGGGCACTTGCTTTAGGAAGTGCCTCTGCCTACCCCTCTTTGGGATTAAAGGCGTGAAGTGTATTTTTTTTTATTTTAATTAAATAATATAAGATAGGCCCGCGGAAAAATATAAAAAACCTTGAGGTATAAAAATGAATTCACATTTCCTTTGCTCAGCACGCTTGTACGACCGCAGCGATGTCGATATTTTTTTCCATACTAAAAATCACTAATACAACGCAGACGAAGTCGCATACGACGACTATATAGTAGTTTTTAATATATGAGTAACATTATTGTGACTGACTGTTACAGTTGTTTACATAGCCATAATAAAATGTTAATGTTATTGGACACACATATTATAGTAGTTATGCTAATTTTCTTATCACATGCAATTAATTTTGGGATGTAGAGATTTGTTTATCGTTCGGTCATCGTGACACAGCGGAATAAGTTGTTCACATTATATAACCTCGGCATCTCATGAACACAAACACAACCATCTTAACGATAATAACATAAAGAGCTCCGTGATCAGTGTTTTGTACGAAAATGTTTTGGGAAACATTAATATTACTGTGTACCCTCGTGGTCACAGCGTATTACTATGTCACAAGGAATCATAGTCATTGGGCCAAGAAGAAAGTTCCTCATGAAAAACCATTGCCTATATTCGGAAACCATCTCAAGACACTCGCTGGCTTGCAAACCCCTACGGAGAAACATACAGAACTGTGCAACAGGTTCCAAGATGCAAAAGTTGTCGGTTACTACCTCGGAAATACTCCCGAGCTGATCATTAAAGATTTGGATATTATCAAGAAAGTTCTAATTAATGATTTCCATACGCATTTTCACATGAGAGGCCAAGGAAGAGACCCTCGAGTAGACTACGTGCAACTAAACCTTTTCACGACTGAAGGTGACCATTGGAGGCTTACCAGACAACGAATGACGCCGGCGTTCACGAGCGGCAAGCTCAAAAGCATGTTCCCACTTATTGTTAAATGTTCCGAGAAGTTTCAACAACTGATTGACAAGGAATTTGCAGACAAAGAAAGAGATTACGACTTGAGGGAACTGATGGCTCGCTTCACCACCGAGTTCATCGGAGCTTGTGGCTTTGGAATTGAAATGGACACTATCAATGACGAGTCTTGTCTATTTCGGGATCTCGGGAAAGCCATATTCGAATTGGATTTCAGAAGAATTTTCTTATTTTACGTCAAAGATATTTTCCCAGAATTTGTCAAGTATATTGAGCCCACGAACGCTCGCGCAAAGTCTGCACTAGAACAAATATTTAAAAACATTATCAAAATGAGAGGCAATGAAGTAAGTGGTCGTAACGATTTTATCGATTTGCTTATTGAGTCGCTGAAAAAAGGAAAAATGGTGGGCGAATCATACGAAAAGACCAACCCCGACGGTACACCAGCGATTGTAGAGATGGAAATGACATTAGAGAGTCAGCTTGCGCAACTTTTTGCGTTCTTCATAGCGGGTTACGAAACATCGTCATCTTCTACTGGATTTACCTTGTACCAGCTTGCTCGTCATCCGGAAATCCAGAAAAAAGTTCAACAAGAGATCGACGAAGTCATGTCTCGATATGACAACAGACTCTGCTACGACGCAGTCTCGGAAATGAAATTACTGAATAGAACATTTCAAGAAGGCCTAAGAATGTTGCCAGTTGTTGGATATTTGAATAGAGTCGTAACCAAAGACTACACAATCCCCGAGCTGGATCTGACGTTGGAGAAGGGAACAAAGATTGTGATTCCAGTGCAATATTTACACATGGATCCAAACAGTTATGAGAAACCACATGAATTCAACCCGGATCGGTTCTTGCCAGAAATCGCTCAAAACAGACACAAATGTGCTTACCTTCCATTCGGTGAAGGAGGCCGGTCTTGTATAGGTAAGTTTTATTTTTTACTTACACAATTAATTAAGCGAACAATAAATCCAACTTACTGGTCGGGTTATACAGAAGCGAGCTGGTGATCAATTGGATTCCGGGCCTACAAAACAGACCTAAAATGCTCTACACTTGACTCTGCATTCACCGATTTAGGAAAAAATGTGAGTGTAAAACATAAATGACTTGCCGGAGTCTGTGTTTCCTGCGCAGTACAGTCTGAAGGTCTTCAAGTCGCGGGTGAATAGGTACCTAATGAACAAGTGTGCTCCATCGTAGACCACATTGCTGTTTAACATCAGGCAGGATGGTGCGTCTGAGAGTGATGGTGGTCAAACGCTTGTTCTTACTGATAAAAAGAAACTTAAGGGAATGTTTGTCATTGCAGGCGCCCGTATGGGTCACATGCAGTCCCTGGCAGGGCTGGCTGCCGTCCTCCAAAAGTTCTCCGTGGAGCCCTCAGAGAACACGCCTGAGAAAGTGCAACTCATTCCCTTTCTCGACATGTTGCAGGTTTCAAACAGAGGATACCCACTTCGCATAAAGCGGAGAAGCAAAACACCTAACCACTAAACTGGAAGTACACTTACTTAGTTTAGTATTAGCAGTGGCGTGCCGTGAAATTTTCATCAGGGTAAGCTGTCTCCTATGAGTAGGTACATACGACACTAAAATAACATTAAGTAGGTACCAATTTTGTGCCAGACTACAAAATATTTCAATAGAAGATCACAACATCAATCACTAGTTTAGCAAAATTAATATCTAATTACGTTACTTCCCAAAATTTTGCTAAGCAGCTGATTCAGGCGCTGTATGCCAGAAACAGAACTGAACAGATCGTTGTGGAATGTGGATGCCTTCCTCTTCCCAAAGCACTAAATACCTTAGTCTGCCTAACTAAGTAAATACACTAAAAAAACAATAAACTACCTCATAATACCTTGTGTTTGCTCCAAGTTCAAATAAAAACAATCCCGGCGAAATTCGTCCGCGACTCTGCACTTTTCACTCATATTTAGTTCAGAGAATCGACCCACATTTGTAAATAAACACTTTTATACACATCACTTTCACACCTTAGTCTCCATTTTTGTCTAATTTAATTATTAAAATAGGCGCGAATGAACGTACATAACCTAAAACAATGCGCTCCATTGTAAATAAACAATACTTGCAATGCAATATGTCAACATGGCCGGCAACATCTCTCTCGCTCGCTCACACATACACTCTTTCTCTGTCGCACATATTTACGCACTGTCATAGCATTCTAGCCCTTATTATTCCAATAATGTATGAAAAAATGCGGAAGAAGCTGCGCTTACGCTGTGGCGTAAATTTCTCCATATTTTTCATAGTAACGCTCCGCGCTAATAGACCGAGGTGAAAGGGATGTATACAGAGAAAGAGAAAAAATAGGAAGCTTGAGGTCTAGCAGCTTCCCCGGGCTAGACGATGCAACGAAGCGGCAACGTCCCATGAATTTGTTTTCGTTGATGCGCTAAATACTATGTTTTGATTGGTTGAGGCGAAATTTGTGTTACCTATCGATGGAACGATGAGGCAACATTGCACGAATTTGTTTTCGCTGACACGCGGAAGAATAGATTAATGAGAGATTAGTGTTTTGATTGGTCTAGAACGAATTTGTGTTTTCGATGCACATTTTAAATAACCGAAAGTCTGTTATTGATAAATTGCCTAATTTACAGTACCTACGTGACGACTAAATGTGTTATAGATACCTAACTACGCTAATTGTTTTAGTCAATTTGCCAGGGTATGCAGAGCTTATTTGCTTCTATGGACGTACCGCCCCTGAGTATTAGTAGATATAGCTTACCCCTTTTGGTAACACATCCAGCCGGTCGACGTAATAACAATAAAATGTCTATAGTCTTAATCGGATGTCAACGAAACCGTTAATCGAAAATGAAAGTGGTCATGTTACGTCACGTCAACTGAAGATAGGCTAAATACACACATCAAAAGTGTCTAGGGATCAAGTACAATATTGCAATCAAGAATATATTTTACAAAAGCTGAATGCATTCATAATTTATTCAAAATGTGGTGATAAGTCATTGATACAGGCATGGGGAATTAGGTAGGAGACCAATCCAGAAGATTAGATTTGATTTATATAAATTAGAATTTTTTTGGAGCTAAAAATGTTCTTGATCCCTAGACAATTTTGATGTCTGTATAAATGTAAACTTGTGAAAAAAAGCCTATTTCTAAGCTTTAGTGGTAGATATCAAAGTAAAAAAGTGTGATCTAGTCGTGATCTAAAGCCACCTAGGACAGACATTATGGTGACTTTAGATCCCTATGCATGTAACAGGTATATATAACGTTTAAACAGTTACAAAGGAGATATTGTTACGTGTTGAATTGCGTTAAATAAGTGAAAATAAACAAGGTGTGTTGTCCTCCGCAAGCGCATATTAGTAGGTAGGTACATAGGTATATTCATCATCAGCCACATAACGTCCACTGCTGGACGAGGGCCTCCCCCAATGAGATCCGTCATTTGGGGTGAAATGCCAGTAATCGCCACGCTTGGCAGGCGCGTTGGCGATCGCAGTGGTGTTGTGGTTTAACTCACAGAGAGCGCTGCTGCCCGTTCTCTGGAGAGCTCCCTCAGTCGCCTCTTACGACCCCCATGACGGGAAAAGTTGGGCTGGGGTGGTGACACATGTATTCTATTCGCCGCCACCACACGGCTTTACGGCATAGGTATATTAAGAAAGTACAAATCTATGTTTTAAAATATTTTTAGTTACTATTTAATTTGTTTGATGACGGTAGGTTTTCTTACTGTATACATATGTATTTAATTAAAGATATAGTTCAACTTAATCACCGACTGATAAATTACTTAAATGAAATTATTATTTGTAAAAAGTGTTGTTTTTTACGATTGTCCTCTACATGTGTGTAGTTGAAATGTGAAGCAACAAAGTAAGGTTGTCAAAAAAAATTCGTATCCATGTTTGTTTTTACATTACATTGTTGGGTTCGTCAACCGAATATGTTTCGATTTATTTTTAAGTGACTTTTCTTTTAAAATGTATTTCCTACATGTAATTAATAATATTTGAGTTCTTTTGTCGATAGAGGTTATCGTCAGTTTTAAAATTTTCTTTATTTGTACTATTTATCTTTGTCACTATACGCCCAAAATGAGCTCACCTATAAGGCACCTATTAATCTTTTTTTAAAACTCTTTGATTATTCTGGGTCATTTTACTGATTCTTTGATTATTATTTATACAGAACTGATTTATTTTCTTCAGTATTACTATTGACGGGCCCGTTGGTGTAATGGTCAGTATGTCTGCCTCTATTCCGTAGAGTCGTGGGTTCGATTCCCACCGTTGACAGGTATTTAGGTGATGAGCTTTTAAGTACTTGTTAGATATTTATTTAAAAGAAAATGTGTATTTATACCATAACACAAGCGCTTTAGCTACTTAATGTGGGATGGACTCAATGTGTACGTTGTTGTAAAATATTAATTACTAGCTATTACGTCTTTGACTTTAGGGAAATTTTAAGTATTTGTTAGTGTCGTCTGTGATGTCAGAATACATTGCTCGCACTTTGCAGTGTAAAGCTTGGTAAGTTCATTTGTTTCCAGCGATAACTTGACGCATCAAATTGTTGCCGGAGGTCTCGGACGTTCGCATAATAATTGTTTTATCAGTAACTAGTTGTCCCGGCAAACATTTGTTTTGCCGTAGGGAGATTTGTACCTTGTATATTGGAAAAAAAATACACCTTTTAAACCTTCCCTGGACTTCCACGTGTAATTCAAGACCAAAATTAGCCAAATCGGTCCAGTCGTTCTCGAGTTTTAGCGAGACTAACGAACATCAATTCATTTTTATATATATAAATTAGGCCTATTTCCACGACTATTGTGTAACACAGACAAGAAATTGGTTTTTGAATGGTGTTTATATTGTTAAACGTATACCGCGTGTACGGTAGATTGATTTCACATGATACCCACATTACTAGAGGTGATGGCCGTCCGACCCTCCAACCATTACCGTGAAACATTATTTCACGAAAAAAAAATATTTCACTCCTTTTAACCCCATTTTTTTATTCGGTTTCAAAAGAATCTATACGGGTTTACTTAATTAAAAAATGATGTACCTAAGCACCTACGCAAGCGCCTAAAATAATACTGTGCCAAAATTACTAGTTCCTCAGGTTGCTCTTTGCTTTATATTAGGCGTTGACCATCAATAAGTGTTAATTGATTATACTTATTATAAGTACAGTAATTTGTTAGCATATTTGTGTCGCCTGAACATAGTATTTTGGGTAAAATAATTCAGTTTGTCGCCATCATAGGCTGCAGTTACCCCATTAATATCAAAAAGTGGCCATCACATCAATTATGCCGATTTTCTCTCTATCCTCTTGAACTACAAGGGTACTATCATTTTCCAAAGAGTACTAAGGAGTACTAGTGATTACTATAGTGATCATTATGATTTTGAAAAATACTTGTTGACCCTGCTATCTTGATATTCACAAGGAACTTCTTAGGCAAGTTTCAAGCCCATTTGTTATACAAATTGTTTAAAAAAATACATAGAGTCATGTGGGTCAAGTGTGCGCAGCGTGTAAGTGTGCGCATTCTAAATATCTCGAAAAATATATATCACTAAAGAACGGCAACCCCCCTCTTCAGTACCTCGCGGGACGTCCTGCCAACCGCTCGTATTGCAGGCGCCACGCGCGCGCCATTTTGGATTAACAGGTAGGTGAAGATTTTTGGTAAAATTTTTACGATATTTTGACATATTTGACGCGTAATCTTTTGCATTAACGTTCTTTTTATGAAAATAGGCTTTTTGCTATCGAGTGCAACATAATATCAAGTTTGTTATTTGCCAGTGTTTAAGTTTTTATGATGACGCAATAATTAACGATATTCATACAATCCTGTTTCGATGGTTTGGGTTAAGTGTGCGCAGAAGCCTGTTGTGTAAGTGTGCGCATGCGCACACTTACCCCACTTGCATTTTTGTTTGTAATGTGTTGCTTTGTTTTGTTTCAGCGTACAAATATCAATCAAAATGCCTCGAAATTATGTGAGGAAAGCTCCGGATAGATGCATAGTCACAAATGAACAGCTGGAAGCCGCCAAATTATTAATTTCAAAGGGTGCCAGTAAAAGAAAAGCTGCTTCTCAAGTCGGACTTAAGGAAAGTACTCTGCGAAAACGTTTAAAAGCTGGGAAGACTGCGACTACCATGGGAAGATTTTCTTTGACATTCACCAAGGAGCAAGAGGCTGATATATACAATTATATTAAAAAAAGTGATGATCTTTATTACGGTCTCACTATGCAGAACCTCCAGAAGTTGATTTATGATTATGCTGAAATAAATAGAATTACTCACAGATTCAACAATTCCTCAAAATTAGCTGGGCGAGACTGGGTATATGGGTTTCTCAAAAGGTTCCCTGAATTGAAATTGCGACAGCCAGTCCCAACTAGTATTGCAAGAGCCATGGGATTTAATAAAACTCAAGTTACAAGATTTTATGATAACTTGCAGAGCCTCTACAACAAACACAAATTTGTACCCAGTCGAATATATAATATGGATGAAAGTGGAGTTAATACTGTACCAAAGAAAATTCCAAAAGTGATATCGGTGAAAGGAAAAAAGCTGGTGGGAAAAACGTTTCTGCTGAAAGAGGCCAAACGATTACACTAGTGTGCGCAATGAGTGCAACTGGAAACTATGTTCCCCCAGCATTTATATTTCCCCGGAAGAGAATGCAAGGTTATTTGCTTAACAATGCACCCGAAGGTAGTATTGGAATGGTCTCTGATTCAGGATTCATAAATACAGGCCTATTTCTAGAATACCTACGCCATTTTAAAGACAATGTTCAGCCAACCAAAGACAATCCCGTTTTGTTAATTTTGGACAACCATAGTAGCCACATCTCTCTAAATGCTATACTGTTTTGTCGTGACAATGGCATTCACATGCTTACTCTCCCACCTCACAGTAGCCACAAGATGCAGCCCTTAGATCGTGGGTTTTTTGGGCCTCTGAAAACTAAATTCGCTTACGCATGTGACAAATGGCTAAGCCACCATCCAGGTCGCGTCATTGGACAAACAGAGGTAGCTCAATTGGTGAATGAGGCCTTCCAAAAAGCAGCTTCGCTTAGCAATGCGGTTTCAGGTTTCAAAGTTTCTGGAATCTGGCCAATAGACAGTGACATTTTTTCGGAGGAAGATTTCGCGGCAGCGTCTGTAACTGACATGATTCCTGCACAAAATTCAGAAGAGATTTTACCTCAAGCGTCCACCTCTTCTACACAGCCAACACAAGAAGTTTTTGAAACTGCAGGAACGGCTTCACCGTCGATATTAGATAATCCATCTATATCAGAGCAAGACTCTTCTCTTCATAACTTGACAGTTAACACATCATTCCATCAACCTGCACAATATCTGCAGTTGCCTACTGATCATACATCGACATCATCCAACGTGGACAAGCAAACTGGAAAACACTTCTTAGAAATTGCTCAATCATGTCCAGTGACACACACCAGTTCAGCTACCACTGCATCTTCACCTGTCGCTTCAACCAGTAAAGAATCCATTCCATCGGCATCTATACAAGCTCTTCCTAAAGCAACGTCACCTGTCGCTTCAACCAGCAAAAAATTCATTCCATTGGCATCTATACAAGCTCTTCCTAAAGCAACATTACAAAATCGCCGTCGAAAGGGCAAAAAGTCAATAATTGCCACTGACAGTCCCTATAAATGTGAGCTGGAAGCAAAGAAACAAGAGGAAGAAGAGAAATTAGCCAATAAGAAAATACGACTAGATTTGAAAGAAAAACTTAAAACTGTGAAAGCTAGTACAAAATCATCTGAGACTGCCAAAAAGAAAATTAAACTAGATTTGAAAGAAGAACTTAAAACTAAGAAAACTAGCACCAAAAATACTGCCAAAAAAAAGACTGTTATGAAACTTAAGACTGACGAGAATGAGTATTATTGCCCCTTATGTGGCGAAAAGTATTCTGATCCCCCGACTGAAGATTGGATTGAATGTAACCTTTGTGGAGCCTGGTGGCACGAACAATGCACCAGCTCCGAACACGCCAATTTTATTTGTGATACATGTATGACAAAGTAAAGATTTCTAAGTTTAAGTTGATCTCATATTTTGATTTAAGATGATTATTATGTTGATTACTTTAAATGTCTATGACGAAAAATGTTATAATTATAATATAATATTGTTTATGTTCGAAATTAGCTGTTGCGTACACTTACCCACAGTGTTGCGTACACATACCCCGATACTGGGGTAAAAGTGCGCATATGAAAAAGTTTTAGTTTTCTATAGTTTCTTAAAATATAAGCTACTATTAACAACATTGTTGTTTCTAAGTTGATTACAAATAAACAGTCTTACGAATTAACACGGTTTTGTTTCATTTTACTAATAATATTCGAGTTGTTGAAGCCTCAAAGTTTAAATGCGCACTCTTGACCCACATGACTCTACCTAATAATACATATACAGTGGCGGCCAAATAATTAGAAACACTTAGTACTATGTACGTAGATACTACAGAATATAGCAATTATACTTTTTTTAATTAATTAATACTGTGCAGTGTGTTTTGGTGTGGACAACTAATTAGAAACAAGAACTTAAAAACGAAAATTAGTTTGAATATTTTGGAAAATATCTTGGTCGACATCTTTACAGATGTAGTACGGTTAATGTTTAGTCAGTTAGCCTTTATTTCCTATCAAAGCTTTACAGCGACGAGGCATGGACTCGTATCAGTTTTTCGCGCTCTTCTAAGGGAATACTACTGTAGGCTATTACAACTAGTACGTAATTTCCTAATGCTGTTCTTAAAATCAAAAATTAAAATCATTTATTTCTCATAATTGTTACAAAAAAAAAAGATTAATTTTGTGCAACAAACTTAAGAAACGTCAAATGAATCTATTGTGGTCTTCAGAAAAGGGGTCAATACTTGGGGAGAAGAAGCCACAAGAAAACTTTGCCCGATAGGTAAATATTATTGGTCATTATAAAAATAAAAAATAAAAATAAATACACATCACGCCTTTAATCCCAAAGCGGGGTAGGCAGAGACACTAGCTTAATAAGCAAGTGGCCACGGTTCACCAAGCGTATTTAACCCAACGTGACAGGGGGTGAGCCCATCGCCGTTGGTCATTATATATTCCATAATAAACTAAGATTATTCCATAGAACAAATAACCATCGATACTTGCGAGTTTTCATTTAATTCTAGTGTCTACGTAACCTATTGGAACTATGAAATAAATGATGCGTTTCTAATTAGTTGGCCACCACTGTATGTATATAAGTAAACGTCAAAGAAAATTCGTAGTTATAATATAGGTAGGCACATAATCAATCAGGGTTGCACGACGCATCGATTGTGCTGTCGCAGCTTTTGCAGAACAGATTTTGAAGCTGAGCAATCAAATTCAAGGCTAAAGAAGGTCCAACCCGTTATAGATCATGCACGTGCTAAATATAAATCAACCTTAGTGCCACATTGTAGACTTTGTATTGATGAAAGTATAGTTCCTTTCAAAGGACGACTCTTATTTAAACAATACTTGCCTAACAAAAGAAACCGATTTGGTATTAAGTTGTTTGTGTTATGTGACGTGGAGACCGGTTTCATAGTTGATTTCATAATTTATACTGGTAGCGCTACTGAAATAACTGACATACCGGAATTAGGAAAGAGTGGATCAGTCGTTGTAGCTCTAGTTGAAGACTATTTGAATTCTTATAGACAATTGTATGTAGACAACTGGTACAGTAGCCCAGTTTTGTTCCCTTATTTATTAGAAAGAAAGATGTATTCGTGTGGAACCGTAAAACAGTCAAGGCGCGGAATGCCTGTGTTCAGAAAAATAAAAAGGGATGAAATTGATGCTTATTATTGTTCAAATCAAATGATGACTATGAGATGGATGGATAAAAATATTTGTTCATATGCTAAGTACTATGCACGACGCTAAGATGATACCCACCGATAAGGTAAATCATGTAACTGGCCTCCCAAAAGTTAAACCGGAATGTGTAGAAGATTATTCTAAATACATGGGTTTAGTTGATACAGCCGACATGATGATCAGCTCCTTGACATTTATTCGAAAATCCATAAAATGGAACAAAAAGTTAGGATTACATGTATTTGATATGCACCTTCTTAATGCTTTCAAGCTAAACAACATGATTAAGCCGGGTAAAAAAGAATTTTCAGACTTTCATCTAGATGTTATAGGTCAATTGTTGGAAAATTACAAATCAACATTCACAGAAAGCCTAGCAATTGTAAAAACTCAAAGACTAAATACTAGCGATGCTCTGCGCTTACTTCCAGGAGACGCAGCTAATCATATGCCAACTATAATACCGGGAAACAAATCTCAAAGATGTAAGGTTTGTCAAATTAACAAAAAAAGATCACAAACAAGATATTATTGCCCTCAGTGCAATGTCTTTTTGTGCGTTGACCCGTGTTCAAAACTGTACCATAACAACATTGAAAAGGCCACAATTCTACAATATTATAGATAATCTAGCTGTGCCCGCGACTTCGTCCGCGTTAGTTAGGATTTTTGCATTTTGATAGATACCTACCCCAAATCATTTTGGTCAGCTATAGGCACGTTAGAAATTTAATTAGTTATGTAGTAATTAGGTAGGTAGGTACCTATTAAATTCATATTAAATTGATATGTACCTACATTTAATTATTACATAATTAATTCAATGTAGGTAGGTACATATCAATAACTGCACTAAAAATCAAAAACCATAAATAGCTCGATATACCTACGAGTGTCCGCTATTTGACAAGTACTTACCAGTACCTACATATCCAGATTTTTTTCTGTTTTACCACCCTATATCAGTTGAAATTCGTGTTAGGTACATAAATAAGTAGGTACTATGTCAAAAATACAAGTCTGATTGTTCGTTGCATTCATTTTAAATATTCGCCTTCAACGGTATTTGGTCAATATTTTATTTTTTCGTATGGCAAGTTTAAACTTTACAAAATATTTTCTAAATGTGGGTAGATACCTAGGCATGTATCGAATTAGTTAGCTAAAAGGTAAATGTAACCTTTTCATTACAAATTTCTTGGAAAAACAATAATAATCTGAAAGTGATGAAAAATCATCTTCGCCATCTGTATTGGACTTTACCATCGGAAAGAAGAGAAAAAAGTCAGCAAAAATATCGCTGAAAAATGCAACTCAAGGCAACTCAGGTTAATTCAGATACTTAATAAATAAATAAATAAAATAAATACATAATAAATAAATTAAATAATCACACAGATCTCGATAACTCCATACTAAGTAGGTACAGCTTAATGACTTGTGTTACAGGTGCTAACTAAACGATAGATTTAGTTTTAGTTCGTTTCCTAGTTTGACCCGGCCGGGAATCGAACCAGGGACCTTTGGTTTCACTGTCAGCGTATTAGACCGTTGCATCACCGAGGCCGTCATGTTTCAATGAAAAGTTTGCGTAGAATACCGATACCTATTGTTATCCTTGTCCCATTTCTAGTTCATCTCAACTTTTTATTGAACACCTACGCCAATGTCTGATATATAAGTCGTGTTTTGAATTCCTGTACAAACTAGGGATGTGCATGAGAAAGTAAATAACGCTTTTGTTTTGTATATGTTACCACTAAATTCTTACCGATTTTGTCTTATTTCAATAGTAACATGACGTTAAAGTATGTTTTTTTGCTATAAATATTTGTGTAATTCTTTTTCGGTAATAAAAGAACGTCTTAATTCTGTTTTTTATTTATTATATCGATAAAATTTGTCCATCCCTAAATATTTGTCACAAGTTTGTGCTAAATTGTGCCTTGGCGTGACGGTGTCGCCTTTGAAAAAAAAAACTGTGGCGGTGAAAGGGTTAAAATCACATAATATGAGTTAACGTTCCTGCCCAAGCTAAAAAAATAATAGATGAACTTTCTGCCCACTGTCCTTTATTCTGGACATATTCAAATTTGGCGCCCAGAATTTAAATTTGCCGCAAATTGGCGATTTTGACACTTTGATTGATAGGAATTGAGGCAACTATTGCACTTCCATACTGCCAGTTTTGTCAAAAAAAAAACAGTTGTCAGTGCCGGCCAAACATCCAAGATGGCACGTCGTCAGAGACGAGGTAAGATTTTATCCATTATTATTAGTGTAATTTGTACGTTTTTTAGCTCGATTTTTACTACATTTAAAATTCATTTGTCTGTTTACCCGAATTGCCAATTATTTTTATGATACAAAAGATTTCGTCTAACAAAAAAATAATTAACACTATTATGTTCTTTTAAAAGCACATCAGGCACAACTCCAATTTTTAATTTTTTTTTTTATGTTCTTTTAAAATCACATTGGGCACAATATCATTATTAACACTTTCTTCTTTTTAGAATTGGGAGACCAAGACATCGAAAATTTACTGGAGGATTCGGATATTGGCGACTTCTTGCCATCAGACGATGATTTAGAGGACCCTAGGTATGACCCAAGTAACAGAAATGTGTCTAGTGAATCTTCATCAGACTCTGAAGACACTGATTCTGTCATAGAAGTTGGGGTACCGTCCGGTAGAGGACGCGGGATTGGTAGAGGTACACGTCGAGGAGCAAGAAGACCATCTGCTGGCCGTGGCCGATCCCGAGGACAATCAAGTGGACGAGGCAGATCAAGAACGCACGATGCTTCTTCATCTGGTTCTACGCAGAAATGGACCGAGCAAGTATTTGAACCAAAAAACTTCAATTTAGCTGAGCCTTCCTATTTGCCTAATGATACTGAACATTTTACACTCACGGATTATTTCAAACAATACTTTGATGATGAGTTATTTGACATATTTGTGCAAAAAACTAACCAAACATCTATAAGATTGACAGGTAACAGTTTACACTTAACAGTCACTGAATTGAAAACCTACTTTGCTATTAGCATGGTAATGGCCAGCGTAGACTATCCAATTTTAAGAATGTATTGGGCAAATAGATGGCGCATACCCATTGTAGCTGATAATATGTCACGCAATAGATACCAACAGTTTCGAAATTCCCTAAAACTTGGTTTTGAAGACGACGTTACATCCGAAGAAAAGTCTAAAGATAAACTTTACAAAATGCGCCTGTTGATTACCCGAATAAAAGAGGGTTGTCGTATGCAAACTCGACAGGTTTGAAAGCATTTGTGTTGGCAAATCCCGATGGCGTCGTGTGCGATTTCCACGTGTATCAAGGCGACACCACATATCCATTATTAAAACACAGATCACGGGCTTGGAGAAAAAGCTGTGTTGACTCTTGCTGACCAATTAACACCAGGCCACACCCTATACTTTGATAGGTATTTTACATCTCAGAAACTAGTCGAAGAGTTAAGACGTAGAGGCATAGGGTCCTCGGGCACTCTAATGAAAAATCGCATACCACCCGGCTGTGACCTAAAAGAGGACAACAAATTAAAAGCGGAATGACGAGGCAGTTCTCACGTCTTAGCTAGACCTGACGGTGAGTTAGCAGTAACGAATTGGTATGACAACAAGCCCGTTCTTTTCATGTCATCTATCGAAGCCAACGATGTCTCCGATATCTGTCAAAGATGGTGTAAGAAAACCAAACAATACGTAGTGGTTCCTCGGCCTCAGATTATTCGTGAGTACAATCGCAATATGGGTGGAGTAGACTTAGCAGATCGCCTACTCGCTGTGTGCCCTAACAGGTACAAAACAAAGTGGACTCAAAGATTCATTAGTCACATGCTGGATCTAACTGTGACCAATTCCTGGATAGTGTTCAGAAAAGATCAATTACAAAAAGGCAAACCAGTTAAGAAAATAATGATGCTGCGTGAGTTTAAATTACAACTGGGCGAGGATCTATTGGATGAACTTCAACCTGTACACAACAACAGTAGTAACTCTGAACCAGAAGAACCAACTCAACCATCTCTTAAACGAGGGCGAGGAAGACCTACTTTACCTATTCCAGCCAAAAGAAAGCGTATGTGTGAAGCCAAACACATGCCCATAGTAGATGAAAAGCAGTCTAGATGTAGAGCGTGTCACTACAATAAAACACACTTCAAGTGCAGCACTTGTAATATGTTCTTGTGTCTGACAAAATCAAGAAATTGTTTTGTTGATTTTCATTCTGAAGTTTAGATTTTTTTAACATTTTATCTCTTAAGCATTGTAAGGATTGAAACCAGTTTATTATTAATATTGTAGAACTTATTTGTGATTCAATAAGGTTTGAAACCATCTTTTGTTTTTTTTTAAATATGATCGTTTTTGTTTTTATAATGATATAGGATAGGCCTTTTTTGAGAGCATTTTAATAAAAAATAGAATTTAGGATGTTAAGCAATACTATTTTGATACAATTTGTTGATTTTTAAGAAGAAAGAGAAGAACAATATATAATTTTGTTATTTCCTATTGTGAGTAAGAGAGCACCTGTTTTGTTGAGACTGATTGTTACGAGGACCTATTACAAATAATTTCGACTGATTATTATTAATAAAAAATTCTGTTAAAAAATCTTTTATTTAATTATGCCCAATGTACTTTTAAAATGACAAAAAAAATCTCATATTTACTCAATTGTGCCCAATGTGATTTTAAAAGAACAAAATATTATGGCTTAAAATCCATGAAAATCGATTAAGAACAACATCAACATATCCCTAAAAATATAAAAAAAATCATTCCCTGAGAAAAACAAAATTATTAAGAAAATTTGTCTTGGGCAGGGTAGGGTTGCCACCCGTACTTTATTATAAAGTATTTTACGTTATTTCAGATAATTGTACTCTATACTTTATGAGAACAATAAAGTTCACAAAAATACTTTATTTCGCATGATTTGATTTCTTCGAGATTTTGAAAAGATTAGTCGATGAATTTGTTAAACGAAATTTATAGATTGGTGATTTAGTGCTGAATCGATGTCGCCACTCGTCGGCGCCACATCACTCAAGCACTCGTTTTGTACAATTAGGTACAATTTCTGAACGCTACCTAACCTCAAATGTCAATGATGTCAGCGTGTCAATAATTATCACAATAATTTGTTTGTTTTGTGCAAAGCGGTTGAGTGCAATTTTATTAGAATACGATATAAAGTTTTATAGATTTATGCTATAGTACATTATGGATAAGAATACTCCACAAACACCTGCAAAACGCAATTTCGAGAGTGAAACGGATAAAATGGATATTGAATATACTACACCGAAAAAATGTTTAAAAAAAGATAATACGACAAAACAGAAAAATAAACGATTGCAGAAATATAAAAGTCATTGGGAAATCGAACATGCCGATTGGTTAATTAATGATCCACTAAATGAATATAATGCAAAATGCAAATTATGTGGAGTTACATTTACAGTTGCTTCAGCAGGAATAGGACAAGTAAAAACTTTTTCTTTTTTTCTGTATGTTGTGTGTGTGTGTGTGTGTCTGTGTATTGGTATGGTTGCATTAAATATCAAAACTTAACTATGCTAAGCTATAAAATGATCTGATTTTATTTAAAATAATTATGCAGATTTTTCCCAATTTAAAGAATAATATAGAATTTGACAATATTGTAAACATAATTGAAAATTTAAATCTGCAAAAACTTAATGTGGATATGGATGATCTTTATGGAGAAATCGCTTTATTAAACCAAGTTTATAATCAATTATGTACTTCTATGGGGTTTGCAGAGCTATCCACTGCACAAAAATGGCAGCAGGTATTTAATATGAGCGATAATAATTTTTTAAATTTGTATAAGGTAATTTCATTTTTATTGTCTATTCCCGCCACGTCAGCATTCACAGAAAGAGTGTTTTCTGTGATGAATAGCAAATGGCGAGACGAAAGAAACAAAGCGTCTTTAAATTTGATAAAAAATGAATTACTTATTTATTTTAATTTAAATATAGAATGTAAAGATGCTGTGCAATTGTTTAGTAAAAATGCTAATTTGATACAAATTGCAAAAAGTAATCAAAAATATGTTTTTAAATATAATAATAAAGAAAAATAAATTATACTTCATTTTGATAGTATGTACTTTCTTTTTCTTACCTATAATAACCAATGTACTTTAATTGCAAAAAAAAAAAGGTGGCAACCCTAGGCAGGAGGCACATAAAACTAGTTGTCCTTTAAAAATCACATCGGGCAGAAATTCGATCTTTTTAAAAAACGGCTTGGGCAGGTAGAGGCTATATGTATAATAGTGTAAGTTAATTGTCGAATTAGGGCAGCTAGGATATGTAAATAAATAAATAAAAAAAGTTTTCTAGCAGCTTCAAGGTGCATGAAGTACAAGTTAAGTTAAGGAAAAGAATTGAACCTAAAGCAAATATTTTTAAGATAGATGATCATGAAATTGTGCCTTTGTTTGATCCACCACATCTAATAAAGTGCATCCGTAATAATTTGCTAACAAAACATCTAACCTATCAAGTGGGAAATGATGTTAAAACAGCGAAATGGGACCATATCCAGCTTTTATATCAAGAGAATCCATGTTACCAGGGTATACGGTTGATGCCTAAGTTGACAGAGATGCATGTTGTTCGTGACAAAATACCCAAAATGAAGGTTAAATATGCCACACAAATTTTAAGCAAGACGAGAGTAGCATCCAACATGGGATATTTAGCAGGTACACTATCATACCTACTTATATTTAATCAATTGCCTTAATTGAATGCCCATCCCAATATTTAATGTCACAGTTATTAATTTATAGGTAGAAAAAAAAATATTTAAATTAACCACCTGTTTTTTTAAGATAAATTAATTTTCAGATAAAAAAATACTCCCTATTGAAGCAAAAGATACGGCAGATGCTTTAATTCTATTTGATGAAATTTTCGACTCTGTTAATGGAAGCTACGGGAAGAAGAATAAATATGGAAAGCCACTCCTGGGACCAGTAACCCCTATTTCTCCACATCATAAAATTTGGAGAAATGGTATAAAAATTTTAAAAACCATGAAAATTATTAATAAAGAAAAGGGTACTAATGAAAATGTTCCGACATTGTTAAATTGGGTATGGACACTGGAGGGAATCCAAATTCTTTTAAAAAATATGAAAAATAAATATAATATTACATCAGTGTGGATGCGACACCTTAATCAAGACCCCAATGAACATTTCTTTGGGGCTATTAGAAATCATGGGTGTCGCAACACAAACCCAACGCCACATGCCTTCCAATCGGCATACACCACACTATTGGTTAATAACCTCTCTAGTGTTCATGCCCCTGGAAATAATTGTCAAGAAGATAATTGTCAGGCCTTGCATTCATTCCTAATACAAAAGGACGGCACACCTCCTGAATGCTCATTTGAAAATATCCCAGAAATTAAGTTAAGAGAATTAGGAGAAAACACTGACCCTAGGGAAATGGCTGCGATGCAATATGTTACTGGGTACATCGTAAAAAAGCACAAGAAAATGTGTTTAAGAATTGTCTCCAGTTCAGACATGATTTTATCAATGCAACGCAGTCAGAATGCCTTAGGGTCAGGGAATATGTAGCAGGGAAAAAATGGCTTTGCAGTCCTAATGAAGTTGTCCTGACTTTGATTGCTAATCTGCAGGACATAATATATGCAATTATCAAAAGTAAATTACATGAAAATAATGTAAAAGAACTTATAAAAACTATGATTCATATGTACCTACATAGAATTTGATTTTATACAATGTGAAACACACAAATCGCAATTAATTAATTATTTAATCAATTTGTCCTGCAGGTTTTTTATTTATAATTATTGTAAAGATATTAATAAAATTTTAACTGGAAAGCGGGACAATGATGATCATAATGATATTATAATGCAAGGCCAAAAATACTACACTAAATGCTTTAAGAGAAAGAAATAAACAAGTAAAACCGTAAAATAATCGTTTTTTATTTCACTACCATAGGTACCTACTTCACATCGTGTAGGTATGTACTAATACATAGCCAGGACTTTATAAAGAGCATAATACCTACCTACCTATGGATTGTAGTTACCTATGTCTATATATACGTATATATATTTTCTTGTAGTTTTATCTTACAACGACAGATGGCAGCACTGAGATAGTTGTCTTGTCACTTTTGGTAGACGAGAGTGACCTCTATTTCTAGTACATCTAATGTAAAATCGCCGGCGGCGACGGCCAACCGTTTCGTAGATAGTAGGTAGGTACTAATTAGCGAGCGACCGTGCTTTCAAATCAAGACATGTAGGACGAAAAACATATTTTATTTATGTTTTAATAAAAAAACAATACATCTGCAAGGCATGGCATTATTGAATATGGAGGATGTTGTGCTCATGTAATGTCCATTGTTGGGTGGGCAAGGTTTGAAGATCACATCCTTCACCCAGCCAAAAATCTTGAATTTGTGTTTGTTGAAGATGAAGAATAAATAATTTTGTTAGAACATAGATTTAGTTTTATTTATCTATCATTAAGGAATATGTAGGTCAAAGTCTTCCCGGTTGGGTCCATCCATGAAAGTGGTGCTGAACAACTAAGTAGGAAATACACTTGGATATGGCTATTTCTACAGTAGGCGCAAGATACTAAACAGAAACTAGTCTGCTTATTCATTTAAGCTCAAGTTCCTTAATTTTTGACAATATCCTTCCAAATTATTTACCACCAATTTGATAGACCAAGCAATATTTCCCAAGATAGAGATACAGATAGAGATACACATTTGGCTGGCCTTTTAAGAACAAAATAAGACTGCTGTACGGACTCATAACCAGCAAGAGAACTAACAATTCCATTGCACCATGATTACAAAAATAACACTAGAAATACTCATGATGTATAGGAAGCCTCTAAACATTCAGTCTGTCTCGCGCGAGCGTCATGTGCGCACGCGTCTAGTAGTGTGATGTGCAAATATGTCTGAGTTAAACGTTGTAAAATGTGTGAACTGTAACTTGGTGATTAATGAACTGCTAACGTTTATTAAAAATAAACATGAGGTTATGACTACCGAGAGTTTAGTCAGAATATGTGAAACAGCATTTGAAACTGAAGAAGTCGGTAAAGCTAAATCGTTGTTATTCCAGTCGGTATCGCCAGGAATTCGTAATATAAAGAGGAAAAATAAAGAAGATAAGACCAAGAAGGACCTATTTGACATTGTGGATGTGTTTAAACAGACTGATCCTGAGTTAATACTTACATTTGTAGCAAAGGACCTGAACAAATTGCCGCCAGTATCCTTCGATCACGTAGATGTGACCAGACTCCTAAAAGATGTACTTACTATTACTGCAAAATGAGGTGAAATCTATAAAATCTACATACGTCACTCAGGACCAACTCACGCAAGTGACAGAACAACGATATTTAAGAAAACAGTCACCCGGACAAGACATTTTGAATGATACAATGATAGAAAGCTCGCAAACCAACTATAGAAATATAAATATTAAAAGGGGTGGAGGTTTTGCGTACAGCTATGACATGGAAAGTGGTCCAATTGGATTATCACATATATCACTAACTGACGAACAACAAGGGTCAATGACCGAAGTGTGCAAAACATCAAAACAGGTTGACCGGCCGCTAGTATTATACATCTCAAATGATCAGTTTTAATTGTAAGTCTATTACTAGATCAGTAGACTATGTAACAACCTTGTGACGCGGATATTATTGCGCTACAGGAAACCTGGCTATTCCCCCATGATGTGCCTTTCCTGGGTGGAATTGATGCCGACTTTGGATACACCGGGATATCGGCAATCGACACCTCCGTGGGGATGATCCGGGGAAGACCGTACGGAGGTGTTGCGGTGTTGTGGCGTAAAAGTACATATGGAAATGTCTCTGTTATCGCGTGTGAAAGTGTTAGACTAGCAGCGATTAAGGTAATCACTAGTGAAAGAAGTTTCTTGGTGTTTTCGGTATATATGCCAGTGGACCTAATAGACAACCTACATGAGTTCACAGGATGCCTTGGTGAAATTTGTGCAATAATAGAAAGTCAAGGTATACCAACAGTGTATATTCTAGGTGACTTTAATGTCCATCCAGGTGGATTATTTTTCGGTGAGTTGAATAGGTTTTGTAACGAACAAAAGTGGCGATGTGCTGATGTAGAAAAATGTGGACAAAACTCTAATACATTCACGTTTCTAAGTGATGCGCACGGGTCTACAAGGTGGCTGGCCCATGCCATTGTTACAGAGGCAGCGTGGAAGTCCGTTGAGAGTGTATCGGTCAACTATAACTGTACATGGTCTGACCACTACCCATTAGAAATACAATGTAACATTACTAAAATTAGGCAACATCTTAGTATAAGTGATTGTGAAAATAAAAATAACAATAAAGGTGTAATATGGGGCGATATAGACATAGATAAGATTAATTTGTACCATAAAATGTGTAACGAAAGCCTAAAATTATTACATTTCCCGTTAGAATTAAGTACCTGCTGTGATAATATGTGTAATGATGTACAACACAGGACTGTCATCGATTCTATGTACCGTGAAATTATTTATACGTTGCGCACCGCAGCAAGGACTAGTAGTTCTCATCCTAAACGACGGGTACAAAACAAAAATTATGTTGTGGGATGGAATAGGCATGTGGCTGATGCACATAGGGAAGCCAGGCATAGATTCCAGGTGTGGTTGTGGTATGACAGACCAAGCCAGGGCACTGTCTACGAATTGATGACAGAGTCTAGGAGGGAGTTTAAGGCCAAGCTGAAATGGTGTAAAGATAATGCGGATCAAATAAAAATGGATGTCCTTGCTGAGCGGCACAACAAAAATAATTTTAAAGACTTTTGGAAGGCTACCAATAAATTAAATCAGCGGCCAGCGGTGCCTCTCAGTGTAGACGGGATAAGTGAGACCCGACAGATAGCCAATCTTTTTAAAGACCATTTTAAGGTCAACCCATTGCTGTCGACGTCGGGTCTGTGCACGCGGGGCGGAGGGTGTCCGATGCTGAGAACCGTAGTCCCATTATCAACTTCACAGCCAGTGAGGTATCTTCTGTGATAAAGGGAATGACCAGAGGGAAATCCTCGGGACACGACGGCCTCAGCATCGAGCACTTTCAAAATGCAGGTATTCATTTGCCGCGAATATTGGCGATGCTGTTCAACCTCTGTGTTAGACAGAAGACTGTCTGCAGACACTTTTGTTCGTTACAAAACCTATTCAACTCACCGAAAAATAATCCACCTGGATGGGCATTAAAGTCACCTAGAATATACACTGTTGGTATACCTTGACTTTCTATTATTGCACAAAGGCATTTGAAGAACAAAAGAGATTCAAGAAGAGATTTGAAGTTGGTAGAAGAAAGGTGCGATAAGAGTGAAGGGAAGGAGTCACTTTATACAGTCGACATGCAAAAGGCGATTCAAATGCCATTACTGACCACAAAAGAGTATCTTTTTAATGAATCTTTTGTTCCACCTGGCAAAAACAAAACGGCGGTATGTATTCATTGGCATGAAGGAGAAAGTGGCAGAAAAGCTTATAATGTGGCTACGACATACGTTTTCTTTTTGAGAAATTACTGTCGTGATCAAAAACAGGTGAGCTTTTTCCTCGACAACTGCAATGCACAAAACAAAAACAAGATTCTTCTTTCAGCATTAATACGTGTTATTAATGACAAAATGAACGAAATTGAAACATTAACTCTAGAGTACTTTGAAAGTGGACATACCTTCATGGCTGCAGATACTGTGCATGCAGCTATCACCAAAAAGTTCAAGACAACTGGTGAGATATACGATTTTGATGATTTTGTGCACAACATAAAGATGTCGCGCAAAAATATAGAAGTGGCTGTACTAAGCCACAAAGATATGATCGTCTTTCCGAATGAGTCAAAACCGGTATTCCCGAAAGGTTTTAACATTCATAACCTTAAAGTAATAGAATTCAGAAGAGAACACCTTTCCATATTCGTCAAAAATGATTATGATGCAGATTTTAAGGAAATAAACTTCTTAAAAAGAATGGATGCGCAAAATATATCTGATGGAATTGCTTCTGGTACAACTGATCTTCTCCAATCTTTGCCACGACAAAGTTCTGCTAGAGGAGTTAGTGAAATAAAAAAATAAAGAGTTATTACAACTCTGCAGATCTATGCCTCCAACAAGATCAATATTTTATGAGAATATTGTTGTTTCATCTGAACCAGATATTGATGAAGATCCCAATAAGTACTGAGCACTCTCTCTTGTCACTACAATATTTATTTTTTTGACATTTTTTGTAACCTGTTAATTCGTTACTAGTATTTTTTACTGATAATTTAATCTAAGTTCCTTAAGTCTAAATTTAAAACCTACTTTTTTCTATTAATTAAGAATATTTATGGCTGTTTGCGCTATATTGTGATTCCTGTTAGAATGTTACAAAGATTTTATTTATTTTTATTTTAAACTAGCTACAGACTAAATATGAAACCATAAGACTGTTTGTTTGAGTTTTTATTAAGGATTGAAATGTTAAGTTTTTAATTTATTTTATAATACTTTCAAAGCTAGGAAAAACGAAGAACCTACATTGTTTTTGTTTTGTGTTGTAATAAAGATTGACATTTTATTTTTTATTTTATGAAGGCATACTAAATACTGTTACAATGGCGGTTTGAAATGTTAAATTTTTATTTTCTAACTATATATAGGTACTTACCTACTCTACTACCTATATAGGTATGATACAATTTTTTGTCACAATATAAAAAGCTTAATTACTTTGTCTCTCCGGTGTTTTATTTAAATACTTTAAAAACTACTTAACGATAAATGTATACTAAAATCAAACTTTAAAATACATTGCTTTACCACACTACTATTAACTTGAATTCTCGTCTTGCCATGTCAATACACTGTAACTTTAATTAAAATACAGTTTATTGTCTTAACAATAGGCTACTTTCATCTATCAAAATTAAATTATGAAAGTATGTTATTTATATACTTTCTACATTAAGAAGTAGGAGTATAACACTATTTTGATAAATAAATATGCGGTTAAATTTTAATTTGCAAAATAAAATTCTGGTTTTATTATCTGTATATCACGTGATCGAAAACGCCAGCCGCCATACTTGTCTCGTCAGTGACGTCATAAGAACAGAAACAAACAACCTAACCTACAACAGCGAAAATTAAAGTTTAATGTGAATTAGTGGCTTGTTAAAGTTTTTTTACTTATATTCAGTACTTTATTCTACAATGGAGAACGGATTCGACAAAGCGGACAGTACAAATCTGGCAAAAATCGACGCGGTGATGGTAGCAAAGTTCTTTGCCTCTAATACAGATTTCTTTTCTGCCGAATACAGAAATGTAAAAACAGCTTTGTAAGTATATTGTTTCATTTACTAAAACTACATTAGCACATAATAAAATTTTGATAATTTCTCCAGTATTCCTGTTGAAAAGTTTTATGTAGGTTTCGAGGTTAGTTGAGGTTATATCTAAAATATCTAACAACCTTAGGGAGACTGGGGACACTTGATCCTTCTGGGAGACTTGGTACAGTAGAATTTCTCGGCACTGAAGCGATGTTTCTTTTTTTTTAATGGCAACCCTAATTCATTTCCATAGACAAAAGATAATTTAAAAAACTTACTGTCAAATTCAGTGATTTATACAAATGGCGATCGATTGTTGTTTTGGTGTGATGCTGTTTTGTTTTGGTGAGTATTTAAGATGGAAATATATTTAATTAAAATACTTTTGCAATAGTTTTAAACATTTTACGTGCTTTTCATAACAGTAATCGAAATAATACCCTTGGAAGCTTATTTATTCTAGAGAACATTTTGTAGAACCGGTATGTGATTGGGGAGACTTGGTACATTAACCCTAGAAAGATAACCTACGTCGCAGAAGCGCTCGCGCGGGAAATATATTGTTGTCTCTTTTTAACCGACGCGCGTAAGCGGCAGAAATTTTCAACCAACTCAGTCGTTCGCCAGAGGTGTCGAGGGACGGCTGCGTCAATGCGGTAAGTACCTCCGTTAACGAGTTATAACTAGTTCATGCGCTCGCGAGGCGTATGGTTATCTTTTTTGTAACTTTAGGCGTTTAAGTGATATTTTACTTTTTCGGTAAAACATAAAATAAAAGTGTTTTGTTTTATTTTCAAGGTACAGTACGATATTAGGTAATCAATATGGCAAGAAGGGGAATACTATCTCACGATGATATCTGTGATATTATGAATATGCGGGAAGAATCCGAAGATGAAGTGGGTCTTGATGAAAGCGATAGCGAGGTAGAAGACAATTTGCTTGAAGATGATGTACAGAGTGATTTTGAAGACGAGTGTCATGAGGACGAGCCAGTTGAACCACCAGGTGATTCATCAAGTGCAGAAGACGTACCTACTGCTACAGAGACTGCTGAGCGTACTGACCTTGACCGTCGGATTGTGGTCCCTACAGGCCGAACGATCAGAGGTAAGAATAAGCATTGTTGGTCAACTTCTAAGGGCTGTCGTAGCCATGGCAGAACTGCTGCTGTGAATATAGTTCGTACTGGTAGAGGGCCCACACGCATGTGCAAAAACATATATGAGCCAGATTTATGTTTTGACTTGTTTATTACGGAGGAATTAGTCAGCGAGATTGTTCGTTGGACAAATGTCGAAATGTCTGTCAAACGTAAGGATGTCATGACGAAAGCTACATTTAGAGACACTACCGGTACTGAGATTAGGGCCCTTATTGGAATCTTGGCCCAGACAGCAGCAATGAAAGACAACCACTTGTCGACCACAGAGCTGTTTGACTCTACAGCGTCAGGCACGGGGTACGTAGCAGTGATGAGTCGGGACCGGTTTGATTTTCTCATTAGATGTCTCAGGATGGATGATAAGTCTTTGAGGCCTGCTTTGCGACAAGAAGATCCATTTATTCCTATCAGAAAAGTTTGGGAACTTTTCGTAAGTCATTGTAAAAACAATTACACACCGGGCGAGCACGTTACTATTGATGAGCAATTACTGGGATTTCGTGGAAGATGCCCTTTCCGTATATACATCCCCAATAAGCCCGATAAGTATGGAATCAAAATTCCAATGATGTGTGATAGTGGGTCCAAATACATGTTGAATGCGATTCCATATATTGGAAAAGCAACAAAAACTAATGGTTTGCCTCAGGGAGAGTTCTACGTAAAAGAACTGTCTCGGCCTATACATGGTACAAATCGTAATGTCACCTGCGATAATTGGTTCACATCGGTACCCCTAGCCAAATCACTTCTCCAAGAACCGTATAAACTAACACTTGTCGGCACAATAAGGTCAAACAAGCGCGAGATTCCGACAGAGCTAACTAATACGCGGTCTCGCCCAGTAGGTACGTCAATGTTCTGCTACGATGGATGTTTGACTCTTGTTTCTTACAAACCAAAGCCCTCGAAGATGGTGTATCTGTTGTCTTCGTGCGACGAAGACGGTACTATCAACCCTACAACAGGCAAGCCGGAGATGATTATGTACTATAATCAAACTAAAGCCGGCGTCGATACCCTGGACCAAATGTGTTCCACAATGTCGTGCTCGAGGAAAACCAATAGATGGCCGATGGCGATGTTTTACGGCATGTTGAACATCGCATTCATAAATTCATACGTCATATATTGTCATAACGTACTATCTAAACAGGAAAAACCCGTAAGTAGACGACAATACATGAAGAAACTGAGCCGTCAACTGACTGTGCCCTGGATGAAGCAAAGACTTGAAGCGCCCACTTTACCGAGGCATGTTCGAGATAACATTGTCAATATACTGGGAAAATCGGACACAGCCACAGCACTACCACCTGGACCAGATACAGAAGGAGAGCCACCGGCAAAAAAAAGACGTTATTGCAGCTTCTGTAACTCTAAAAAAAAGAGAATGTCTAAAATGACATGTCACCAGTGCAAAAAGACAATTTGTGGAGAGCACAAGAAAGACGTCTGTATGGACTGTCTATAAACTGAGATTTACGTCTAAGTTCCTATTATTCAAGACTGATAATTAATAAGTCTTCTTGTTTTTATTAATAATAAACCATATTTTTGTTAAAAAAAAAATCTTTTTGTTGTATAAGTGAAAGTCAAAAAATTTAAGTTGTTTTTTTATAGAGGTATATCATTTTATGTTTAAAAGTTCCTAAAATATAACTAACTGATTATATTTTCGAGTTTTATTACACAAAACCCTTTTACATTTTAACGGGATAAACAAAAACTCAAATAACATAAATAAGCGTACAGTTAGGGGGCTCAAATGTATGAAGCGCTTCTGAGGCGTATGGTTATCTTTTGTGTAAGATTCAATATGGTTATCTTTCTAGGGTTAATTTGGGGTGACATGATCCGGGGGGATCAAGTCTCCCATAAAGACGTCGGTTATTGTCGATGATACCATAGTAAATTTAAATGCAACGAAATGTGGTGAATGTGAGTGGTCACGTTGGTAAAGGTAGCCTAGGTAGATCGACGTGCCTGTAGTTTGATGAGTGTGAGTGAAGCAAGAGAGGTTTGACAGGATTGTAGCAGGTGGAGGTATATGGTCTGTGCCTACCCTTTTTCATATAAGGTAATGACACGTTGTGGTTTTTTTCAGATTCACTATGCCACGAAACTACAGAACTAAAGAAGGCAGTAAAAAACGTACCCCAGTGGATCCAGAACGTCTTGAAGCGGCCGTGGATGAAGTGATTGATCAGGGTAAAACACTGAGAGGTGTAGCGAAAACCTACTCCATGTCAGTAATGACTTTGAAACGATATGTTAAAAAAAAGAAAGAAGCGGATGATGTAGGTACTAATGCTCCCAAATTCAAACCAAATCACAAATACTTTCTGACGAAGAAAAAACACATCTCTCGGAGTATTTACAGAAAGCTAGTAAACTTCACCATGGCTTGACTCCCAGAGCTGTCAAACAGCTAGCTTATCAGTTTGCAATAGCAAACCATAAAGTGGTCCCAGAAAGGTGGCATCTGAAAGAAACGGCATCTTACGATTGGTTCCATGGATTCATGCAACGGCATAAAGAACTTTCGTTAAGGGTGCCAGAAGCTACAAGTCTTTCCCGTGCTACCAGCTTTAATCGCCACAATGTCTCAACTTTTTTCAAAAATTTAAGATCCCTCTACGAGAGGTACCATTTTGAGCCACGTGACATCTGGAATGTTGATGAGACGGGTATCACAACTGTACACAAGCCCAAGAAAATTATTGCACCTAAAGGCGTCAAACAAGTGTCCAAAATAACATCTGCAGAGCGTGGCGAACTGGTCACTGTATGCAGCGCAATTAGTGCAGCAGGCAACAGTATACCACCTTTCATGATATTTCCCAGAAAGAACTGGCAGCCCCGCATGATCGATAATGCACCTCCTGGATCCACAGGTGTAGCACATCCCAGTGGCTGGATGACATCAACAAATTTTCTGGAATTTTTGAAGCATTTCCAATCACACGTGAGGTGTTCAAAGGAAAATCCATGCCTCATAATCTTTGATAACCATGAAAGCCACATAAGCATAGATGCCATCAATTTCTCCAGAGCTTTCGGGATCCATCTTCTGACGCTACCACCTCACACATCTCAGAAGTTGCAGCCTCTGGATCGAATAATTTTTGGAACTCTCAAGTCATATTACAATACGGCGTGTGATGATTGGATGTTGGCTCATCCTGGCAGGCCTCTCACCATCTATGATATTGCCAGCTGTTTAGGAACAGCGTGTCCTAATACATTCACACCAAGAAATATAACCAAGAGTTTTGAAGTCACTGGCATATACCCTTTTAATAGCGATATTTTCACGGATGATGAATATCTCTCATCATATGTAACGGACAGGCCTGAAGAGGTCACTGACGATCAAATAATTGCTGAAAAGAATCTGCGTAATGTCGTAGATGGTGACGCTGAAGCAAATCAAATGATTACACCAGATAGACATTCACCTTCACTACTTACGGAAACAGTTGATATGGTACCCGAATGTTTTGACACTACTCAGATTGCCAATGATGTGAACAATACTGTTTCTAACAATGTAGTTGTGCAGAAAGAACTGCCACTAGCACACGAGAAAGGTGATTTCAGCGATCAAATCCCAAATACTTCGGCTGGTATAATAGGCTTCGGAGAAGCTCTAATATCAACTGAACATCATCTTTCGCCAGATCACCAGAAAACTTCATTAAATGTTACTCCACCAGCTCAAGAGACTTTTCCTGTAAACCCAAACATTGCAAAAGAATTAGTTTCGACGAATCTGCCTTCAACATCCAACTTCAGAAGCCCAGAAGTAATCCTACCATTTCCTAAAGCTGGACCCAGGAAGACTACAGGTAAAGGAAGAAAGAAGGGGTGTACAAGAATTCTTACAGATACGCCGGAAAAAAATATTATTGAAAACGAAGCTAAAGCAAGAGAAGATCAGATGAGAAAAAAGGCATTATTGACAGCTAAAAGAAACATGAAAGAATATATTATTATGACTAGTATGGCTACAAATAAAAAAGGACAATGAAGAGAAACCAAAGCCTAAAAGTTAAACGAACTAACTACAATTCTGAAGAGCAGACTGAAAATGAACCGGATTCTGATGAAGAAGAAATAGAAAGTGAGGCGGAAGATATTAATGATCTTTATGATGATGATAATGTTCGTGAAGGTGATTGGGTGGTGGTCAATTTTGTTTCAGAGAAAAAAGTGTTGCATCGTTTTGTGGGACAAGTTGTTAACGAATCCATGGCGAGTTTTGATGTAAAATTCGCGAAAAAAATTAGTGATAAGAAATTCAAATGGCCAGAAAAGTCTGATATTTCAACCATTGGAAAATATCAGGTAATGAAAAAATTACCTGACCCGCAATTCAAATCTTTCTCAAAAAGAATTGGAACCTTTGAATTTCCTAAGTCATTAAGACTGTTTAAAATTGACAAGTGATTTACCAGCGCAACTTGTTTGACATATTTTCTCGTCTCGTTCGCAGTTTTGTTTTATTCCATTACCATTTGCCACTGTCTGGTTGGCCATTTCTAAGTGTTCTGAAATTTGCTAAAGTTCCTAATAATTGACTGATTATTGTTATTCTAATCTTAAGTTAAGGAGTATATTTAGTGTAAGTTACACTTTGAATTTGGTACATTAGAGACCTATATGTTAGTACAAATAATGTTATCGTTTTCTATTCGGTATGTACCTACCTAGTTATTTCTTTTGTTGATTTTTAAAGATTCTTTCACAGGATTTTATAATTAAAGTTATTTAGTTTTGAAGGTTTGTAGTTTTCATTCTTTATGGAATTATCTTATTTCACTAGGGACTTATCTTATTAACTTACATTTCATTAGGGAATTATCTTATTTGTAGCGATTTAGTAATTGTCTCAAGACTCCCCAATGATTTGGGAGACTTGATCCCCCGGGATCAAGTGTCCCAATCCAGAGGATCAAGTCTCCCATACTGTGGGGACACTTGGTACAAATCCCTTTTTTTTGTATTTTTGGTAATTGTCACGTCTATTATGAAAAAAATATCTTGAGTCTCTGGAAGGACGTAGCCAGATAAATTCTGAACAATTTAATGCTAAAACATTCAAATTTTAATTAATATTTTTGATTTTACAGGTAAAAATAAAAAGGGGGGATCAAGTGTCCCCAGTCTCCCCTGTGTTTCATTACAGCTCTGCAAGAGAATCGTACGGCGATGATGCTATCGGGTATGTGCAGCTAAAAAGAGATAAACAAACATGCACCATCAAATGCAAAATGTGTCCGGAACACAAAGTGCGGACAAAATCTTACTCTTGTACGCTTACAGTTGATGAGCAAGAGGAAGAAGTAAAAAGTGTTGTTTGCCACGATTGTCCTGCTTCTGCAGGTGGTTGTAAGCACGCCGTTGCATTTTTAATGTGGTGCCATCGGCGGAGCGAGGAGCCACCTTGCACTGCTGTCGAATGCTATTGGAGAAAATCTACTCTTTCTAAAATCGGATCTTCATTAAAAATATTACTAGTTAAAGACATTTAAAAAAAAAGAAAGACTGATATTTGCACAGCTGAAACAATGACTAGTAACAGCGCCCTAGAAAAATTTAAAACAGAATGTAAAAAAAGGAAAATAAGCACATGCCAGTTACTTAAACATCAAGGTGACTGTCGAAAAAAAAGTAAACATGCTTTCTTTACATTATTTAATGTGCAAGTATAATAAAGGATTTCATTGTGACACATTCTTAACTACCATCAGTAGTATATTTAATGATATTTAATCAACATAAATCAGGATTATGGTATGAGCTACGATATGGAAGGATCACAGCCTCAAAATGTTATGAAGTGAGCAGGTGTAAAACAGTTGATGGCACCTTGGTAGCAGATATTCTTGGAGCAAGGACTCCCCTTACATCAGCCATGAGGAGAGGACAAGTGCTGGAAAACAATGTAAGACAAGCAGTGGAGAAGAAATTAGGCTCCAAAATTAAAAAATGTGGTCTTTTCATTTCTGAAGAATTTCCAATGATAGCTGGCTCGCCAGATGGTATTTACAGAAAAAGTACTCTGGTGGAAATCAAATGCCCAACAAGCGTAAAAACTTCAAAAACTTATATTAAAGATGGTGCTATAACCAAAAAATAGCTAGCACAGGTGCAAATGCAAATGTTTTGTGCAAAAGCAGATAAAAGTTACTTTTGTGTTGCAAGCAGTGACTTTGAAAACGACAACATTGTCAATATTGTTGAAGTGCAGTATGATCAAACCTTTGTTACAGAACTTCTTGAGAATGTTGTATCTTTTTGGAAAGAAAATATTTATCTTGTTTTATATAATAGTACTTACTAAAATATAAAAACTTAACAAATGAGTAAATTGTTTAATTTATTTGTACCTTCTATTTAGATACATACTATTTGTAATATACAGATATTTTTGGAGGCTCGATGACGCAATCGGTAATGACCCTGTCCTTTGTGCCAAGAGTTGTGGGTTCGATTCCCACCGGGGACAAACATTCATGTTATGAACATTTGTATTTGTCCTCCGATCTGGGTGTATTATGTATTTTTGTAATTCCACAGTTGATTCTAATATCCGTACATAAGCTACTCATCTCGGAGTCAGATCAATGTATATGATGTACGATTATTATTATTATATTGAGATAATATCAAAATAAATTATTAGGATTTGCATAGACATTAGACAGTATTAGGGTTTTAAGAGGCACTATTACCACAGAGAGGGTACTATGTTATGACAAAATCACCCCGGAGACTGCCCCCTAGATAGCAGGAATGCTTAAATAAAACTATTTTAGGTACACATAATTTAAGTTTATTTAACAAGAGTATCTTGAAAATTCACCAAACCACAAGCTGTTAAGATACAATCATCAAGTACAGGTACTAAATTAATATTAACCACTGAATGGGGTTTCAAAATGGAAAACTCACGGATTCTTCGAATGACCCTCTCCACGTGAATCCTAAGGCTTGCTCTTTGTTTAGTCCGTCTTACATCTGCTTTTGATAGCTTCGAACCACTATCCACACTTGGGGGCCTCATCAACGTGATGTTTCTTTGAGATAAATACACTTCAATATGCTTGAAGCCCCTGTCAGCTAATATACAAGCATTAGGTGGGAGAGCATCTAAAAATTTGGAGTGTTCAATAAGAGTTACATCTGTTATTCTCCCTCCATAACCAGCAGATATGTAACTTATTGATCCATCTGGAGTGCAAGACACCAAATATTTTATTGTGTTTGCCTTCTTGTACTCTGACCAAGTTAGTGCCTGATGAACGGCATTGGAAGGCTTTTGGATTTCTATTTCCAAGCAGTCTATTATACAATTTATATTGTGATATTTATGCCTAAATGCAATAGGTAGGTTTAATTTTATTGATTCTCTACTGAACTGATTAATAAATGGAGACATTACTCTGCTAATGGTTGGAATATTAGTTGAAAATACCTTGCTTGCCTGAGATTGTGATATACCAAAATCATCAGCCAGTTGGGAAAAAGAACTGTTGAGCCGAATTTTTGACAAACACAATAAAATATTTGGTTCAGAAATATTGGTATGCTGTTGAATGATTTCTATTATAAAGTACTGTTCCTTTGGTATTCCAATGTAAAGTCTTGGCTTTTTCTTTATTTTTGAGATGGTATTTTTTAAATTCAGTTTTTGATCTATCTGCGCTTCTTCAGGCAAACTACTGTCTGATGTTGTGCCTTTATTAGGTGACAAATCTTGAGAAGTTGATCCAGCTATTGAGGGGGTAAATGAAACATCACTCTCAGATCTTTCTTCAAACAGGACTGATAATTTCCTTTTTACTGGTCTAGTCACACCTGAAGTTGATGGTATATCTGTTACAGCTATAACATGTGGCGATGTGGCAACAAATGTATTTTGTTTTATTGGTGATGTTGTGCTATGCCTAATCTTTAAATCAACTTGTGTTGATTTGCTTCTGTAATGTGCAGATAAGTTTGCTTGTGTTGATTTGTATGCCGTTACGGGCATTATCTGCACTTGGACTTGTTTGTCTTTTAAATCTGGAAAAAATAAATATAAATTTGTAGCTCTCATTCAAATGAGATTTTAAGTATCACTTAAAATCTCATTTGAATGACACACTCACATGCTGTAATCAATAGATACTTACATGATGTCAATGAACAGGGGTGTTCACTTGTTGAGGTACATCCCACTGTTCTAGAGGTGACTTCCACTACTTCATGTTCACTTGTAGAGGTGCTCTCCACTGCCTGGTGTTCACTTGTGAAAGTGCTCTCTGCTGCTTAGCTGAGGTCTGCCATTGGTAAATGACTAAACCTAGATGGTACGGTGTTTGGTTTCATTCTGATCTTTTTTACTGACCCCATTATCTTATACCGGGCGTAGTTTTCCATATCATGTTCTAGCTGGAATCATACGTAAACAATTTTATTATTGCAGCTGTTACCCTCAAGACACACTTTAAGGTTATGAAAGTGTCATAACCTCTATGTTTATGATAAATCATGGTTTTACCAGTACATTGCTATAGTCTTCACCATTAATACAGCAGGCATGAGAATGGTTAATTACTTACATTAAAGTGATCCTCACAGAGGTGTAGAAGTGATTTCGTAGAGAGTTTTGTTGGATCTCGTCCTGATAGTTCTATCCAAACATTTCTCATGTGAATGTCGTTTGGAACTCTGATAAACAACTTTTCTGGAGTCTTCAATGTTGTGTTGTTACAATTTGGCACTATACACCAACGATATGGTATATGAAAGCTCATTTATTCAGTTTTAGAAAAATAGTTCATGATACACAGTCACACACACTCAGTATTTGACAGATTTAACATTTGTTGCTGCTCTTCTGACGTCACGATAATGGCGGCTGTCGTTTGGGCGCGAAATTTATCGTTTAAATCTTAAACATTTTTTCTTTGCCTATATCGATATTATATCCAGGAAATAAAAATACCAGTTGACTATCAAATCGATAGGAACATCATAAAAAATGTTTGAAAAAAATGTGGAATAGCCTATTAAATGCATTGCTAGTAACTATTGCCATGACAAAACAAGTTATCGACTATAGTTCGTTTTATTCTTTATGGATATACATGAAATTTAGTACGCTAAATAGCTGAAAAAACCTTTATTTTGATACTAAACACTATGATACTTGTATGGGAAATTGTGGCCTAATCATCAAAAAACTATTGAAAACTTTGTGACGCGTTTTCGCAAAATTTTAATTTCGTAGTTACAGTGTATTGGATTCACAGGGTACCGATATTAATTACATAGTTTTTGTATGCATTTTTTAAACATGTTTTACCAGTGTTGTGTTAGTGGATGTACTAGTAAACGACAAGACGTTAAATTGCATGAGTTACCGGGTTTAGCACAGAGAGAGACTCATTATGGTTGAAGTGTTTAAGTATTGAAAATGCAAATTATGATGATCTTAAAAACACTTATGTGCCATAACTACGTCCCACGGTTCCAGAGTTGGTTCCTGGTGTGCCTGTCATCCAGGACACAGCGCAGGAGTCAGCTCGACCCGCTCGCCGCCGCCGCCAGCCCCCGCGCTCCGCGAAATCGCGCACTCCACTGCTGCACCGCCGGCGACGAATGCTCGTGCCTCCAGCAAACGGATGGTGGATGGAGATGGATTTGTCCTGATGGAGAGGAAAAGCCGTCACCGCACCGCTCCCCGCAACGCGTATGGCACCGCCCCGCCCGGCTCCACGCTGCAGCCGGCAGTGCCGACGACGTTGATGTACGTCTCTCGTCTGAGTTTTCAGACAAAGGAGATAGATGTGCAGCAATACGTTCTGAAGAAGACCCTTTGGCGTGTGAGGGTCGTAGGATTGGGTTCGCGTCATGACGATTTTAAATCGTTTGTGGTGCGAGCTCCCACAAAAGATCTGGTGACCTTCATGGACACATCCTTCTGGCCATCGGGTGTAGTGTTTCGGCGCTTCCGAGGAAGATTGCAGAACACTGCAGACGACAAAACACGGGATGTGCAGAAAGAAGGATGGTTTTTAAGTAATATAATATTGTTTATGTATAGTATCCATTTGTATGATTATTTTTTTCTTTTGTATTGTATTTTATTAGTTTTTATGGGCCGATACCTATAAAGGTATCTTTTGTTGCCTGACAATAAAAAGATTATTATATTATTATAAGCATTTTGAGAAACGCTTTGAGACATCCAAGATGCGGCTCATTGGCTCCGCATATCCATCTGTGTTTTCTGACATAGAAATATCTACAGGAATACCTGAAAATGCAGGTGAGTACGTTATTCTCTGCAATGGTTCTTCAATGTCCTCTATTTATAATGTACCTACCTATTGTCAACATGATTGTGACTAGTGTTCTTGTACCTCATTAGTTCTACTAAATTATCATTCAAGTATTCCTGGAAATATATGTTATAAAATATACCTACAAACTTACCAGTGGACTTCTTATTACCGGTTTTGTATTGCAACTACTTTTCAATTTTCTAATTATAGATAAATTTACAGCATGTTGTTTCATTTTGAATTATTCTTCAGAAAATATTGATCCTGTGCTGGACCACAACTACACAGAGAAAAAAGGCACTATGACCATACATACTGAATAATTCCATTGAAAGATCCACTCAAGAGATTTAAAAATAATGGTATGTTGTCATTATTATTGTTAAACGTATCATTAATTATTTCTGAATTTCAAACTACAATGATTGTAATGCCTTTTCCAGCTGGGACATCTACACCAGGCTTGAAATCAATTGATCCAATTCCACTGTCTACTGATAGTATGTCCCTTTATTTATTTTAATTCCACTTCTCTTTGTGTTCTGCAAAGTATAACCTTCAAAGTATAACATTGATATAATATGTCAACTAGTAAGTCAATAAAAATAACTAACTAGTTGACATATTATATCAATGTAGAATGCATACATTGATTAGTTGTATTTGACATATAAAAAACCAGGCTTTGCAAACTTTACTAAGAGCCTATTAGCAGTGTACTATGTTTATGAATATAAGAGTAAATGTTTTAATGTATTCATTCCCAGACGTGGCATCTACATCAGGCTTGAAATCAATTGATCCACTTCCACTGTCTACTGATGGTATGTACCTATTCATTTTAATTCCACTCTGAGTTTTCTGCAAAGTGTACTTCAATAAATTTCATCAAAATTGAGACAAAACTGAGATACAACTTGGGTTAATGTAAAATAGTAGACTTGGGCCCATAATTTGGTACAATACATTTTTTTTTATTTTATTTATATTGCATTATGTGATATTTTTATTAATTGATTTTTCTTTTCAGCTAACTCAAAAGTATCCTTATGTACCAAAAGGCAGAGAGTAAAGAAAACTGTCCCACTTATTAATGACTCTTGTAAATTGGTTGTCAATCAATATAAAAAAGCCAAGAAAAGCATGAATGCTTGCTTCTAAAAAGGAAAATCTTGCTATAATTTTTTTTAAGGAGAAGACATTGGAAAAAATGTTTGCTAAAATGAACCCCTATGGAAAACTACTTCTCAAAATGCAGATAAACCAATGTGGAAAAAAGGAACAAGGGCGAAGATTTTCGGAGGATGAAAAAGTAGTTGCTCTTGCGATAATGAAGCAAAGCCCTAAATCGTATATAGATTTCTTCGTAATTTTTTTATTTTTCTATCAAAAACAACAATAAACAAGTTTGTTGGTAATTTCAAAATTCAAACTGGCATTAATCAGCAACTGTTTAAAGCCCTCAAAAATCAGGTGAGTAATTCTTTTAACAGTTAAAAAAACAGTTTATTTGTCATTATTAATTATATGTAATTCACATTATTTAAATTATTTATTTATAATTAAAGGAGATGTAATTTTTCACAGTACTAGGTATATTATTTCTTGTGATTGTGAACATTTGGTGATATAGTAGGTACAACATAACAGTCAAGTTCATGAACATCAGAGTAGGTTCAGTAATCATAAAAATTAGGCTTTTAAAGAAAAAGAAATTAAATTTTACTGACATGAATGGTTAAAGTTTCATAGAAAGTTTGTTCACATATTATTTGTAGACATCAAGAAGGCCACTAATAAAAAAAAACTAATAAAATATATTATGTTGTTTTTGTTCCAGGTTGAGACATGGGAAAATAACAAAAAATACTGCACTATAGTATTTGATGAAATGTCTATTGACCCGGTAGTCACTTTAAAAAATGTTAAGATCAGTGGCCTTGTAGATCTTGAAGGTAGAGCCTATGTTTGCAGACCATGCTCTGGCTTTTATGTTGAGAGGAGCCATTCATAAATGGCAGCAACCTATCGCATACTATTTTTGTGAGGGTGCCACATCTGGATTCAAGCTGAAAGCGATTTTAGAAAAAATTGATACAGCAGTTTAAGAAACTGGTTTGAAACCGGTTGCATTAATCTGTGATCAAGGATTTCTGTCTGCGTTTCAATCTGCTATAAAAGCAATTCGTGAAGAAACACGCAGAAAAAACGACAGTGCAAACTCTCGTAAGTATTTTGTTAATAATGCTTATCTCTATTCTATTGAAGTACCTTTAGATTATTTACCAGTGATCAGTATAGTAAATTTCAAAAAGGTAATGTTGCCTGCGTTACATGTCCTACTTGGTAATTCTAACTGTTAATATAACTTATTTACAAAATATAGCGGTAGGTATTAGGAAGAATATATAAGAGATTTAAAAGGTTTGTATACTCAACTCTTTCTTGTTTACAGAAGACATGGGTGAGGGTGTTATATTGATTAATAACACTCCTCTAAGTGTGATTTACGATCCGTCCCATTTAGTGAAAGGATTAAGAAATAACCTTCTGAACAAAGATATAAGGTGGGAGGGCAAAACTGCTAAATGGCAGGACATCATTGATGTCTACAATGCAGATTGCAATCATGCTGAATCAAGAGTACTACATAAGCTCAATGATGAACATGTTCTTCCTGATAAAATCAACAAGGTATTTTTTTTAATTATTTTTTTGACAATATTATTTTGGTGCACTCTCATGAACATTATAAAATAGTATAGATCTTTTTTAAATCAAATGAGTTTCAATACTTAAAACTATTAACAGTACCTTTACTGTTTAAAATTATTTAAGTCATTATTATGATATTTTTACAATTCCCCTAAAGCAATTTTCAGTTTAATGTACTAAAATCTAGCGATGATTGTATAAATATCACCTGTCACATGATAAATTATCATTTTATCTTTGCCTTCAGGTGCGGAACTGTGTTCAAGTTTTAAGCAAAAGGATGGCACAATTTTGTAGGTATCGAGTCACCGTGAGTGAATGCTTAAAGTAATAACCCAAAATATTACATGTTAGAATTTGCTATGACACATGCATAGATTTTTCAGCAACTTACGCCGACGAACACAGCACGCCTGTCAGCAAAACAATGAAGAACACTGCGAAAATCGTGGAATTTTGCGATGATTTGTTTGACAGCGTCAACGGAACCTCGCTGCATCATAAAAAAACGAAAGGAAAGAAGCTAAGAACTGCAATTACTCAAAATAGCCCACATTTACAGTTTTGGCAAACTGCTATCGCAAAGTTAGAAAAAATAAAGTTTGTCGACAAACAAGCTAAAGAAAAATCGGTACCCACTTTGAACAACTCAGTGACAACACTAAAAAGCTACATCCGCTTATGGACCTTTTTTTATGAAAAAGGGAATCAAAATTCTAAGGCCGCGATATTTTAATTACGATCCAATCGAAAATTTCTTTGATCAGGTTAGGGCATATAATTTCAGAAACAACAACCCAGATGCCGAATCATTTAAAAATACTTTCAAATCGCTGTTGCTCACCCGGTTCCTTAGTTTCCACACCAAATCTTTTAATTGTGAGGACGATGTGGCCGAGCAAGTTTGCAACTTCAGAAATATTATTGAAAAAGTGGCTGACAATCATGAGGATGAGCCAATGTTAGAAAATGCACAAATTACAACTCCGACGCCACATCGTCTAGTACTGAGAAATACAGCGCACGATGCCAGACGGGAGCGATTACATGTGCATTCTCGGGCATACACAGCTGGATGGTAGTCAGGAAAATATAAAAAACAGTAAATGTCAAAAATGTATGCAGATTTAACGACTGTCGAATCATCTTCAATTCATGAGTGGATTGGTCAAAGGGAGTATGACCAAGTAAAACGATTAAAATACCCATCCGAGGATGTTGTCCGGGCATTTGCTCACATAACTAAAACTACAAACGAATATTTGGAACACAACGCCCATAAAGAAAATGTCATTAAGAACATAAAAAAAGAGTTGTTTTCCAAATACTCGTTTGAATTTATTAGCTGCCCGTCTCATGGCGCAACTCTCGTGCAACATTTTCGTAAATGTTAGCATAAGATTGCAAAGTTATTATTGGTGTGCAACTATAAATAAAATATTAAAGGGGAAAGACATAAGCCGATTAAAAGATAAGAAAGAATTGCCGCCCATGCAGAGGAAGGCCCTATTCAAATTAGAAAAAAAGTACAAAAATAAAAAAATAATACATTGTGTTTCATTTCCACTGTATTAGCACAATTATTAATTACCTACTACTCACATGCATAGGAATTCAAATAGAATAGAAGTTGGCTCTTATGGCAGAACAATCCGGTTCTAGCTCGACGTCGACTTTTGGGACACCCTGTATATATCTGTACGGATCATAATTGTACGTATCATATTATCGTAAATTAATACAACTTGAATTTAAAAACCTTATTTCAATACACCGAACATCACAATCCCTTAACTATCAAAATGTATTAACTTTAAAGCCCTTAAGTTGAAAGGCCTTGGATCAAAATCCCTTATGAGTTAAAATCCCTTAAGATTGCAACGCCTTACATTGATATCCTTTATGATCGTAATATCTTATATTTAAAACCTTAAATCTATAAGAACGTAAAGGCAATACGCATGATAATTACGAGCAATGTCTAACGTATATTTATGGAGATTGTCTATTAGAGCTAACTGAATGACATGACCTAGGTACGTGCATAGATAATTGAGTTGAGGGTAGATATTCATAAATTCCTTATCGGGCCATTGCATTGCTTACTAAATTCTAATAATTATGTCTGAAGAAATGATTCAAATATTTAAATCGCAAAAAGGGGGAAACAAGTTATTACGTGAAGGATTTACCTATGACTTAAATTACAAATATAAAGAGAAGTGGTATAATAAACAATAATAGCAATAATAACAGCCTGACTATTGCACAGTGGTTTGGAGAAAATTATATAATTGGAAAAAATAACCAACAACCTAAATACAGTCCAGAGTTTTGGTGTTTAAGCAACGTCCTCAATAATATACCACGCACCCAAAATAGTGCAGAAAGTTTTCATCACCACATTAATGGTGTCTGTTCTAAGCGTCATGTCGGATTTTACAGATTGATTGCAGAACTGATTAAGGAAACTAAAGTAAATGTACTACAAATGGACAAGATAAGAAATGGAGAACCACAGAGAAAGAAAAAGAAGACTAAGAATTCATATAAACATAGCAAAATTCAGCATATTTTGCGCAACATTACTGACTACACGAATATGGAGTTATTAAGAGCAATTGCATCTAACTTATAATTTATTTGACAATGTCCTCCATTATTATTTGACGTTATTTTGTGAGGATTAATAAGTAAAGGGAATTAAATATTAAATGATTTCAATACAAGGTGTTTTCATAGTAAGGGATTTTAAATGAAGGGATATTGATGCAAGGTGTTTTCATAGTAAGGTAAATCGAATTAAGGGATTATGAATTTTTTGGATTTTAATCATAAGGAATTATGATTTTCGGTTTTTGAAATAAGGTTTTTCTAGTTAAGCTATTTTGATTTACGAGATTATGATAGGTACCCGGTTGATTTGCTATCAGGTTGGTCGGCGACCGCTTTGTAATTTTAGATGAGGGTAGTTATAGTTTTGTGTTTGAAACTTTTTTTGACAGCTAGATCGAAAATCTATTTTGTATGGAGAAAAAAATTTTCGTACGTATAGGTACGTACTATTTTTACCTCAAGCAAGTGCCTCTGCTTACCCCGCGTTGGGATTAAAAGGTGTGAAGTATACCTGTATTTGGTACTTACGTAAATCGGATAAAATATTTGTCAAATAATAACCGTAAAACGATAACTGTATGCTTAAACTAAAACCTAACCAAATAAGAATATTTATGTAAATAATTATCACCTATTGCATTATAATTATACAAACCTAAAAATTTGTGTTAATAATTGTGAAATTATTGGAAACAAATAATATTTTGTCCTTAAAACAAAATGATATAGTATTTAAAAAGTATTATTACACGATATTATACCACAAAAACAAATAACGCTGCATACAACCGTTCCCAAACCTCTCCGCGTCGCTCACAAGGCGGCGTCATACGGTGCGGGTGAATTTTATATCGGTGTTATTTTAAAATTGTAATATCTTCTAAGATGTTAATTGAAATTAAGTGATACCAAAGACAATTTTGTTCACAATTAAATACTCTTAATCAATAACACATTTATTTGGATAAAAAATAATATTATTACGTTGATACAACTCTTAAAAATAATGCATTAATTTTGACCAAATTTGATTACCATAAAAATGGTTCAAGTGAGTTAATCTTCAAAGATAGACATATACTATAGCGGACATTTTTTAGATCATTTTAAGAGGAATAATTCTTTCATACATATATTTTCGTTTTCGCAGCGCACGCAACGGCCCTCAAGGAAGAATAATTTTCCCCGTTTTTTTTTCACATTTTCCATTATTTGTTCGCTCCTAATAGTTGCAGCGTGATTTTATATAGCCTTCCTCTATAAATGGTCTATTCAACACAAAAATAATCTTTCAATTCGAACCAGTAGTTCCTGAGATTAGCGCGTACAAACAAACAAACCCTTCAGCTTTATAATATTAGTATAGATTATCATAACGATAATAAATTGTTTACTGCTGTGGCAATTCTTATAAATAACCAATTTATTGTTATTTTAATTTATCTTAGCTTTTTACCTACCTATTTTAATAATCCATATTGAGAGAATGCTATCAAGAGTTCAGAATTATTAATTAGGTTATCATCTTTAAAAAACTATGTCAAGTAAAAAATATGTCACACTATTTCTAATACTGTTTATTCTCCTCTGTACAGACATTGATAACTATTGTAAACTAATTTCACAGCTTTACCAATGATATCAATTTGTTGCAGGTGGTACACATACAGATGAAACGCTTGCAAAATTCAAAATGCACAATAAAGGTACTCCAAAAATCTTGCATTTTGCTGGAGAAAATTCAATCCCCTTTATTAAAAGAATTGATAAGTAATGCAGCAACCAATGAACCCAGGAAAACGCTGGACAGTACAACAAAAAATATCTTGCCTGGCAATTATGAAGGGATCAAGTAAAACTTATAGTTATTTGAGCACTTTGATGGCACTTCCCACAGTAGAAACTTTACAAAATTTGTTGAGAAAAGTTCCTATGCAGCCAGGTATAAATAAATCAGTCCTCAATCACCTAAAGAAGGTTGCAGAATGTAAAGACCCAAAAGAAAATGTATGGTGTTTAGTTTTTGATGAAATAGCCATCAAGTCACGGCTCATATATAACGAATGTACTGATGAAGTGGAAGGCTACCAAGATCTGGGAGAATTAGGTAGCACCAATACCATGGCTGACATGCCCTTGTATGTATGCTACAAGGTATAGGAAGAAAAAGCAAACAGCCCATTGCTTTTTATTTTACTAAAGGCACCATATCGTCAATCAATTTGACTAAAATTATAAAAAACATAGTACAGGAAGTAACTGCATGTTCACAGTACTTAATACGGTATGTGACCAGGGACCTACAAACTTGGGGGCAATAAAGATACTGCAGGACATGCAAAGGCCATCGCAAGATGAAAACTATAACTATTTTCTAATAAATGGAAGAAAAGTATATTTCATTTATGATGTCCCTCATTTATTTAAATCAATCCGAAATAATTTTATGAAAACAACTGAAATGATAACAATTAATAAGCAGAAAGGTAAATGGGAACATTTTGCTGAAATGGAGGTACTCGACAAAAATTTTTTGTACCTGAGTAAAATAAGTGAGTCCCACGTGAAACCCAAGTACAAGCAGAAAATGAAGGTGAAGTTTGCTACTCAAATTATTTATTTAGATTTATTAAGTACAGCACTTATAGTAGAGCTGTTAGACGAACTTTTTGACATCACAAATGGTCCCTCAGGTCCAGATGACATTAAAAAGTCCAGGAGGCAGAATGTCTCCAATAAAACGATTCATGTGGACCGATGGGTCCATTTTATAAAGTTACTAAAAATAACCAAATTTATTGACACGTTGGGCATGGAATCAAAAAATGTTAAATGTGTGCAGGGCTATATTACCACACTTAACAGTCTAAAGACATCTGGACTGACCTTAAGAAATTGGGGTACAAATATTTAAATTTGAGGAATTTAAATCAAGATGCTCTTGAAAATTTATTTGGTGTCATTAGACAACACAGCCCCACCAACCGAAACCCTACTGCATCCCATTTCATGGCAGCACTTAAAACTTCAATTGTGACTGGTTTAACTGTCCCACATAGTTGTGGTGCAAATTGTGAAAAGGATAAGAAACAGCTCATGACTGATTTCTGTAACTTTGTGTTCGGTCAGGAATGTGAACCCTCAGACCAGAAAACTTTAAATCAGAAAGTCGAGGAGACGGCTGAAGACGTTCCGCTTTTACATTTGGAAGATGATGAAGAAAATTCAATTCTGAATGTACCTTTTCAAAAATTGAAGAGCAAGCAACAGTTTATGTTCCTGTTTTTATTGTGAAAAAGCTTTTTGAAAAAAATTATTGCACCACCTGTAAAAAGAGTCTGTCTGTTGACGATCCAGGCGTCAATCCCACATATGCCTACATAAAGCTCAGAGAGTGGTGGCCAGAACAGCGTAGTCTCACATATCCATCAGAAGACTTCTGCTCTATTATAAAACACTTGATGGAAACAACACAAAGGGAATTACTATCACGATTGCATGAGCCCAATGTTTCTGTACTTGGATGTACCCTGTTTACATTGAGTAACTTAAGAGGGTACAATTCATTTTCTTGCCCAATTCATGGAAATGACATTTTAATAAATCTTTATTGGAAATGGAAATGGCATGTAAATTATTTATTCGACGACAGTGCCAAAAAATCAATGATACTCTTTCATCTAGAGAAGAAGAATTAGCAAGCAAAGTTAAAAAAGCTGAGAATATGGGTAGAGGAAAGTGATTGTCCACGGATGGTTAGAAAAGGTAGATTGCTCTGCAGGGAATAAGCTAATTATATAATTGTTTCACTGTAATAATTACAGTACATTTCCGTAAAGTAACGGATTTAATAATTATATTTATTTATGTGTTTAATCTTTGTTTCAAATAAATCTAATTGAAATTAAATGCAGTTTTATTAAGTATGTTATTTTACGGTAAGCACTCGCCTATATTTTGCACTAAATTAGTGATTTATTAAACGGCAATTTAAAAATCAAATTATTTACATAAAAGTACGCGAATACTAACCGTAACCTTCAAAGAAAGTAATTTTAGCCATATAGAAAGTACCTACGCTAGTACATTTATCGATAGCAGCAATGCGCATCCCAAACATCGATATCGATAAAATTAGCCACAACGGCATGTCCCTTCACTAGAGGATTGTCACCAGTTAACAGCTGTCAGTTGTGAAGTTCCTACAGAAAGGCATAGGTTAGCTAAAAATTGTGTTGTATGGAACTTGTTGTCGCTTGTACATAGTGATTAAAAAAAAAAAAAAACTTCCCTCTCTTAAAACGGAGTGATTATATTATATTCTCTTTGTATGCAAGTATGTGTATGGGAGAATAGGACGAAGAGGTGGAGATAAACATAACTTTAAGATAACAAGCAAAGACGGCAAATTTAAAATGGATGAATAGTTCAAAATGTGTATGATGTTTCAATAGATGTTTTTTTTAATACATTTTTCTCAAAGGAGAGCGTGTTCTTTTTTTATAATTTTGCAGTAGCTTTAGTAGTAGAGAAGTAGTTACTAATAGTTGCTATTTTTCCAATTATTGTTTATTTTTTAGGTAGGTAACCCAAAGGCTATTATTAGACACCAGACTGATTATTTAATTCAAAGACTGATTACTTATCGCAATATAAGGCATGTAACATGATACATTGAAATAATAATACGGGTATCATTAAAATCGTGTTAATGTGTTTGCTCCTAAACTTCCGGAGGCCGTCGTAGTAGTCCTATGACAAATTAGTTAAAAAAACATTTTCCTTATTAATTTAAACATGTTGTTGAATTGAATACAATTTGTTCTGCTCCTTCCCGCTCGCGATTTGGTCTTTACACTAGAGTATTTTATACATATTAATAACAGTAATTTAAAATAAATTTGACTTATAAATACACACTAAGCCTTTCATGTACATATTTCACCATTACATCGACTATTATTGCCTTAATCTTCGTAGGATAATATTGTTTCGGACAGTCATAGTAGTATACGTAACGTCTTTGGTTCATTAGTGAAGGCAGGTACGTACGTGCGATGTGGTATCTCGATGTCTACATCCAAGCACTGGCCCTCAAGTTGTCTACAATGCTGGCACGCCGTCGCTGGTACACTCTGACGCATGATTCCAGCGAGCATCTACAATTCAAATTGTATTATTTAATTTCCACTGTAAATTGACTTTTTTCCGGACAGTGAGCGGATATTAAGCGTCATATCAATCAAAAATCTATTGTGTCTATTTTACTGTCTTTCAATGTGTTAAAAAGGAACATTGAAAACCCCTTTAGTAAACGTGTTTTGTTTTTTGTGTACCTTCGCCAGGGTCACGACTCATGCAGCAGTCTCTGGTAATGTGGGAATATCTCGTAGGGAGGCACGTGAAGGCCGAACTCCAGCGCAACTAGCACCGCAAACTCGAAACGTATCAAATCCTTTCTGTTCAGACGAAAGGTTGTTTCGATGCGCTGAAAGGTATTGAAAATTGCGTTATTATATTCTCTACGCGTAAAATTCTAAAACTTACTGTAGTAATAAAACATCAACAAATTATAGACTAAGTTGGATTAACACGAGTCCTGACGCCGCCATTAAAAGGGACAACAAATACTCAATACTTTGTTGCTTCGTTAAAAATAGGTGAGTACAAATTTTAATAGACAACACCTCATAGGCATAGAGAAGAATAAGGAGACATTTATAAAAACTAAACATTCTAGGATATAAAAATGAATCGCGAAATGTGTTGCTAAGCTCAATACCTACTTCAGAATAGCTGGACCAATTTATCTAATTCTTGTCTGTTGTGCTAACGAATGTCAGGACAAATAAGAAAATGTGACGGAAAATTTTACAGGACAAAGTTAGACCTACTAGTACTAATATTAGAAATAAATACCTCGATAAGTGCTTTTAAGTGCTCCCCTTTCACATCGTTAAGTTTTGCAGACAAAAGTAAACACGCTCCGGCACAAAGTTTTCTGTTGTCTTTGTTGATTAGGTTGGCAAGGATTAATTTCTCGAAATAGACATATGCTTGCGCAACTGACAGAAGATCGATGCCACCTCCATCATGCTTCGCGATTTTTCGCATTTCTTTCTTTATACTGAAAATGTTTTCACACACAATTAGCGATGGATTAAAAAAAATAAATACACTTCACGCCTTTAATCCCAAAGCGGGGTAGGCAAATGCACATGCTAAAGCAAATACCCACGGTTCACCAAGCGTATTTAACCCAACGTGACAGGGGGTGAGCCCGTTATAGGGCTCACACACCTTGTAGGTGTGCGGGTTTCATCACGATGTTGTCCTTCACCGTACGAGCGTTGCGTACATAGGCTCTGTAAAAGAGTCCCATTGGTACACGTCCAGTAGCCGGACTCGAACCCGGGGCTTCCCGGTTACAAGTCAAGGATCCGACCAACTAGACCGCAGACGCTCTTTTTATTATTTTATATTAATTAATTTAGTAAGGCGTAGTTACTCTAAACTACTTGGTATATCTTATTGATTGCTATCTTTTTTCATAATCTGTAAATCTACGTACATTGTTAGTCACAGACTGATAGGTATTATACGAATAATTAATCTAATCTAACAGACATCGATTACCTTCTTAATTTGCTTAGGGTTAATTTTATATGAGGAAATTTCTCCCTGAACTTGTCATTCAATTCCTTCTTAAGGTCCTGAGGGCGAACATAATCTATAATGGAGGTCATGTAGGATGTGAACGTCAACAAAGTTCGATGCTTCCCCGCTATTAACTCTGGATCATCAAGAATATTTGGACAGTACTGTACCTGAAACAACGTAATATTATTTATAGTGCTAAATTATTTGGGGTAAGAGAAGTCATTAAGACCAATAGACATTTTCTGCTTTCGTCGGCCACAAATACTAGTCCTGAACTCGAAACACTGGCGTCAAGAAATACGCCGCATTATGAGAAATTTCGCTTATTTCGGCGTTCGTTTCGCAAGAATAGACAAAAGGCATGTCGTCTTGTACATTTTTTTCTTACAGCATTGTGCTGCGAGATCTTTAAGAACGATATTCTTATGAGATATCGGAGTCACCCGCCACGCACTGACGATGGTTACCAGAAGGTTTAGCCGGTGTGACTTATTATTATTACAGTCACAACCCAGCCAGGGTTTATACCAAAACCAGTTTTTTTTTAAATTAGATTACATTTATTAAAGTATGAATAACGTAAAGTTACTTATCCACTGAAAATATTGCTACTAATACTTACAAATTTTGGCGGTATTACCCCGGAGTCATCCCAATCAAATGCTTTATTCTCAAGGGACGAATGTGGAGGAGAGGCGGCCATCCCTGGCCTATGTGAAGATTCGTATGAGAAACACCTAGAATAGATTAATTAAGAGGTAAATTTTCTACATGTTTAATTGTTTAACCGCAAATTTCATGAGTCCAGCGATTTGGAAGTCCAGAGACTCTATTTGGAATAGACTTAAAACCACATAACCAGGACGTATGTAGTTACACATAAAGGACTCACACAATTGAGATAGCTATACCAGGGTGCTAAGTTAAGACATATCCATCACATAAAAAAACATTTACACAAAAAAGTTCACTATATACAACCTACTTTCTTATGTCAGGGTACATAAGAAAGTAGGTTGTATATAGTGAACTTTTTTGTGTACACAAACTCAATCCACATGTATGGCGGGTCAATAACGCATCCAACTTTAAAGCTCAATATCTCCGAAGCAACTTTGTGGATTGAGTCCTTCCTGCGTAACTACGTCCATTTAGGATGTGACAAGTCCCAATGTTCATATTTTTCATACAAGTCTTTTACAGAATGGATTGGCCTCTAACATACTTCTGGATCAACTTAGTTTACTTACCTGGATATCTAGGATTAGAAAGCCTTAATCTGTTCTAACTACTCGAAGAAATTATAAAATAGAGGGAGTCACAATATGTATAATACATTGAAGTTGCATTTGATATAATAGAAATCACCTTGTAACACTTTGATAATATGATAAGTTCAGTAAATTTTACCTTTTATATTATTATGCTTAATTGATCTAAAGAATTATGATTTGATGATTATGATTTCAAGCTGAGTTTTTCAATTCAGCTCAAATTGATTAAGTTTAACTGGAATAGTATGGTTGTTGTAAGGTCCTAGTACCTAACAAGGGATGCTCAGATTGTACAACCTCTATAAATATTGTGAGTGACGCCACCCCAATCACCATGTAAAAATCCTGCTTTGGGCGGACTCCTTCTATACTCTATATTCTTATTCTGTTCATCCACATGATACATGATGTACTTCTGACTAGGAAAAGGAGTGATAATTGTATTGCATAGGTACCAAGATAAATATCTACAATGTTAGCAAAAGGTTTTCAGTTTTTCAGAACAGAAATGTGTATGAAGAAATTTTATTATATATTATGTAAATGATATAGATGTTAGGTAGGTTTAATGCATTTATATATACAGGTCTTTGGTCAGTCAACCAGAATTTATTAAACACAAGCACTTAGATTATGTAGTTTGAACTAGGAAAATTAAAAAAATACATTATTCATAACAAGCTTTTAACCACTATCCTGCCTGATGTACATGATTGATTTTCTGTTACTTCCACTTGACACCATCAGAATCTAGTGTCAAATGAAAGGAAGGTGATTTATACACCAGAACCGCATTTATTGGAACAAAATTTAAATATGCTAAAATGAAAATACATCCAGTTGACTAACCTGTAACACTGTAAGTAAATTTTACGAAACAAAGCAAACAATGAGTCATCTATGAAGAAAAAAAAGCACATTTGGGACGAAAGAAATATGATGCTAGGCATAATTTGACTTAACTAATGCATGCACAATGAAAAATCAAGGAACAAGAGAGGAGTATGCGAAATATGATAATTTGTAGAGATTTGTCTTTTTTAATAGGATATGTGGAGAGGGTTATAATTACTTTTTTTTTAAGCCAAATATTAGGGAAGTTCCAAACAGTTACCATTTTTTGTCCTTGTGCCTGGTCAATAATTTAGTCCTGCAATTGAAATGGAAATAATTTGTGAACAACATGGATCGACAGAACAACACATAAGTTATTCAGCAAAATCAAAAAATAAATTGGCATAGTTATAACATATTTTTATCCAATGACAAGAAAACATAACACAAAACAAAACATTGCATGAAACATGTCATGAACATAATGGACAAAACACTAATTATATTGTCATGCTGTTGACATTGTTTAGTTAAATGTTACCTGGCAATGACATGTGAATTACGGTTCATTAGTTTCCAATTTGCTTTTTCATTGAAATCACCATCAAACATTTTCCGATATTGTTCTCTTGAGCAGTAACGTGACGGTACTAAGAGTTTGGAGTAAGAAATTTCTTGGCCATTTTCTTCCTTTTCTAAGCCAAGTAAATCAAATGGATCAACACCATTGTCAGTGATAGAAGACAGAGGCCTTGGGCCTGATGTATTTCTACGCCTTATGCCATCCTTCCTGTGATCAGATCTAAAAGTATTATTTTATTATTATTATTATTTTACATCACACAAAATTACGAAGAGTCAAATTTTAATAATAAACTATGCAAATTTTACCTCACACTCCTCACAGTTTTTGAATATGGTATTGTACTGAATATTAATAATGGTGCTCCTTTAGACATAGTTATTGCAATCCTTTCATCTCTAAATGTAACACCTTTATGAGGCTTAATAATACGAATTTCATTATTTACAGCAAGGTCTTCTGGTATAGCATTATTGCGATATCTCCCTGTAATAAACCATGTAGAGTTCAGGAAACAAATAAATACTGCAGCCTCAGTAAAATTTAAAAATGACATCATATTACCAGGTAGGTATGAATTTATCTGTGTGAAAAAATCAGAGATAAGCTTCTGAACTGTATGTACCTTAATTGTTTTTATTAATTTTTTTTATTTATGTCTCGCGTAGGACCTGGTAGTCCTTAACACAGGTTGCCTTTTAACCTATCTAGGATGCCAGGATGTCAAATGTTCAAATACACATACATACAATTGTTAAAATTTAACCATAATATCACTGCAATGTAAGTACACATACTAATGTGTTCTTCTAACCGATCTATAAATGTATATACTTTTGGTGACAATAAACTTATTATTATTATTATATTATTATTATTCACGCACAACAGGCACATTGGACGTCGAGTTGCGGAAAAGCCCCGTATCATCTACATCTATATTATTATTAATTATTATTCAACCCTTCATATTCATCATACCCAGCAGATAACGCACATTAAATAATGTGTCAGTTAACAGTTTAAATATAAGACAAAATTATATTTCATACTCAATTCATAGGTGCAACTTACCCAAGTTCAAACTTTCAGTGCTGCTCTTGTCATCAATATGAAGAGCAACAGATGCTAAATGAACTTTCTTTGATCTAATTGATGAATGAGCCTTGTCCTTCATAAGTTCAGTATTCACCGAAGTACATCTGCAAATCATTAGGTGTTGATTATACTAATTTAGAAAAGATCTATAAAATAGTAAACATAAAAAAAAATAAAGACCTGTCTCTAATTAAGTTATTTCCTTTTCCAACAATTTGTGTTGTATATGAGTGATCGGCTTCAGAGTCTGAATGTATGGAATGATTATCTGAATTAACAAATTGTGTAGGACTTCCTAGTGCTGTGTTGCGACCATGAACACAGTCTTTAGAACTTTCCACACTAGTTACTCTGACATTATTTTTAGAAACTTTTTCTCCAGCATGGCAGAGGTCGGTATCCCGAAATGATCCGTCAAGTGAAATATTTGATAAAAATGTAACGGCTGCCAATCTTCGCCGGGCTTTTTCATATTTATTACGATGCGGTAACGCCATGATTACGATGTAACGTAATTCTTAAGGTACTTATTCGGCCTGTACCAAAATTAATTAATCAATGAAAATGAGGAAAATTTCACTTCCACGAGAATGTAAGAATTTTCATATAGTTTGAGACTGAAAAACCCACACACAACACGGGACGAAAACACGAAAATAAATTCTCCACAGACGGCTGAGGAAACGACAAACCGTCAACCGATCGAGTTGACAACTTGCCATTTGACACTGACAGTAGACTGACTGACACTCACGTCACAGAATACAGACTAATCTAGGCATAGACCAAACACAACTAGACTTGCAAGCTGCTACCTACCACCTTCAGGCTGTCTATTACTGGGGCAACAAAAGCTCAATGGGAGATTTTCAAACTCCAAAATTTCTAGATGTCGCTAGTGGGTGTCCAGGGTGACTTCTACCAGTTTTTTATATTTTTGTAGGTTTTTTATTATTTGGGTAAGTTATTTAAACTTCATACACTTTTGTAACAAACAATAAAAAATACTTGTCACCTTCAATACTGACTGCTTGAAGTTAATCATTTCGTTGACATTTATCCCCCTTAATAAAGCTAGCGCCATCTGTCATAACTAAAAGCAACAAGAGCCCTGAAAATTCCCCATTTATCAAGCCAAATGAGAAAACCGGGCCGGAGCCGAACCTACGAGAAGCGGAAGCGGTCTCCATGTAACAGGGTTCATAGAAACTACAACTGCGTTCTGGAATGCTCACGAATATGAGCCGTCATTTTAACCCTGAGTTACTATATCATACGTTACGGGTGACGGGATGTTATTTCATACATTTTGAGGTACTTATGAACTGTCGAAAATCGCATGTAAGAAACAACCCGCTATATAAATGATTTGATTTGATAAGTTCTTAAAATTGACTAGCAATTATAAAGATCAAGATCGTTTTTAACAATTCATTCAATATTTTTCAGTAATACTAGATAGCCTTTTTTCCAAATTTCCCGCCACGTTTTAATGCCACGACTCGCTTGCCAGACTATAGCGGTGTACAAATTGTTATATTGTAATGGAGACAGACACTGGCTGTCCTAGCATTGAAAAAGTCAACTATGTTAGGTATCTCGGTATCTTAATAGACAACCACCTTAGCTGGAGTAACTAAATAGATGCAGTCATTGACCGTGCTCGTAAATTAATGTAGGTTTTAATGTATTTCCGGCATGTGACTGGGGAAGGAATTAATATCCGTATTATTAATTTAATTATATACAACCCTGGTGCAATCCATCCTCCTTTACTGTATCGTCATTTGGGGAGGCTCCTCCAAAACTACTCTTATTCGCCTAGA